>PXIH01S0075382.1:0-10540 GCA_003024985.2 Euperipatoides rowelli
TCAAAATATAATAATTCAGTCAACTTTTTTTATTTCCGTAATGAGAAAATATATGCACAGATGTCAAAAACGTGGTTAGAATACTAGAATGCAAATAAAATCTGTGAGTTTTAACGTCTCCTGTATATTTCAGCTAATTATGGATGAGCGACGTTTAGGTTGCCATAAGTTGTGATAAGAGTCAAAATTAATTTTCATTTATTGTATTTGTAGGCTAGTTTAATTTTTAAGCTTCATTAATTTTTTTTTAAAAATATATCTTTCTATCAGGCTCGGCAAATTTCATTAAAAAACCTGTAAAGTAGGACATTATTGTTTTTTAACCTGGGTTGGGAGGACGGAGGACAGATGATGAAATTGTAGGACATGTCCTCCCAAAGTAGGACGGGTGGTCACCCTAAGTTCTAACATACCTAACATTATATTAATCTTCTTACATGCTTCGACACACTGTTTACTAGGCTTACAAGATTAATGAATAACAACACCCAAATCTTTAGCCTCATCAATCTCAATAATATCATTACCATTCATACTGTATTTAAACTTATTATTTCTACCAAAATTAACTATTTGGCATTTAGCTACATAAAATCAATTTGCCAAACCTTAGCCCAGTTACTTAATTATTTTAATCACTTTGTATCAATAATGCCTCTTCCATACTATTAACTCTACCACCTAATTTAGTATTATCAGCAAATTTACTTATTTTACTTATATTATCATCCAGATCATCAATAAAAATTAGAAAAAGCAAGGGTCCTAAAACTGACCCCTGTGGAACCCCACTTGACACTTCTTTCCAACTAGAAAATTTACCATTAATAATTACTGTTTTCTTTCACTTAACCAATTTTTAATCCAATTTAATACATTTCCATAAATACCTTTTCTTTTAATTTTAGCTACTAATCTCCAAAATGACTCAACTGATGCTCGTCATTTTTTTTGTAGAATAGTCACAATGATTAAGTGTTACTTATTTCACATCATACACTAGTGAAGATTTCAGCTAGTTAAAAATAAAGATGATATAATCATTTAGCGTCAAATTATAATTTTATCCTGGATCGTCGATACATTTCTAAATCTGTGGTAGCTTTAAAGACTGAGCAATAATCCAAAAAAACGTTTAAGGATTCTAAAATTTTAAAAACATGTTATCACTTCCCCATCATTAAAAATTCTGCCATCGATATTCATCACAACCTCTTAAGATTAGTCAGCATTTTCCCCTCTGATAAATTTATTTTTTTATCCCCACCCTTTCTCTAGTTATAAAAATATTTTAAATTACAGTTTCTGTAATTTTCACGCTAGACACCTAAAAGTAAACATTTTCATATATGAAAGTTTGCATATAATTTTTTATACATAACATTATGCAAAAATGTCAACTTTATATACAAAACTGGCCTATCTAATACAACAGTATGTACTGTATACATATAATGAAATAAATTTAATTTAAGAGCGTCAATGGTATGGATAAAATATTTTTTCATTATTAATCACAATCGGAGCATTTCAAACATTTCTCTGAAACAGCGTTCTTGCTAACACATATTCTAAGCCAGAAATGGCTTTTACCAGCAGATGTTTTCAAAAAATTCCCTTTAATTATTCGTTTTACTTTTTGGCACTCACCTGATGATTCTACAAGATTTTCTAATGAATGTCGCCTTTTCCAACTCTCAGCTAACTGGCAGGCTTCATCCCATGTTAATGACTTGTGTAGTTTTTCTTCTACATCACTTGAGAAAGCAGCATCATCTTCATCACTAGAACTTCTAAAATAAATAAAAATCCAATTAACATTTGTTTCTTAAATTAACCAAAAAAGATTCAAAACAAATATCGCTAACATTAAATTAGCAAGACAGTTCAATATATAGTAAGGCCTATTGAACCCCATCTGGTGATAGAATGGAGCTAATGCTCATTATAATGCTGGTCACAATAAAGAATAAAAAATAGAATACTGTAATGGCTGAAACAGATTTGTCAAGTACAATCCAATATGTTTTACTTAATATATTGTACTGTACTTGAGGGGGGGGGGGGGATATAAGCATATCAAACAGTATTAACACTAACCAAGGGATATCTACTATGCTGGTAGTGCCAATAATAATAGTATTGGCACTACCATCATAGTAGATATCACTTGGTGTTAATATTGCTTGATATGCTTATATTTTTATAGTTTTTTTAAATCCAAAATATTGTATTGAATTATTAATAAGCACTAAGAGAATAAATGTTTAAAAAGGCTACAGCTATAGTTGGCACTAGGGGAGGAAATATACTGTAAAAGGAAATAAATAAATATAAACTAATGGCAAGCATATACTGTATAACATCTAACATTTAATTACTGTATTGAATGCAAGGATTAAAAAAGCTTGGAATATTTAAATGCAGATGGAGTCCCAAGTAATTCTCTAAGAGCTGTCAAACTAAGACCTACTTAAACAGAACTGAAAGGCAAATGATAAATAACTATTATGTTATACAGTATGTAAAGCAAACTTCTGCTATTAAACATTTCAATCAAGTGGATTGAAATGTTTCGATTATCTTCGATCTGTGTTGCTAGTCACAAACTTCTCAAATGACTTCATCTATGGGCGGCACTCTAATGAAACACAGACCATAGTGAGGACAGAGCCCAGATGTGAGCTTCAAATCTTATTGGTTAAAATCCCTGTAATCCCATTGGATTAACACCCAGCCACGTTACTGGTGAATTTTGAATGTAAATTGTAAATCACGCTGATCTATATTTACAGTAAATAGTTTTTGATAAAAGGAGATAGTGAAAATTATCTAAGCAGTCACAATCTAAACAAAACTAGAGCTCTTTAAAAATTGTAATATTGGCTTTACCAGTATTTCAAACTTAAATAATAAATTTAAAAGAGCCTGATTAATTATACTTTAATTATAAGACAAAAATAAAGCAAAATTTGTTAAGGAATATAAATTTGTGAAAACGGATTGAATATACTTTCTATAAATTTGTTGCACAACTACATTAAAAAAAAATGTTGCTCAAAATACAAATTAGTCTTGTTCCTATAAAGGATCTTATCAATAAAGAGGATATTCACCAGCATCATGATTTCTAGCCTTTGCCCTATTTGACACAATACAAAACACTTTAATAAATTGCATATTTATGCTAGACACAAAAATTAAGGAAGTTATAAATTTAATGACCAGTTTTTTCTTAAGAAACCTACTTTTAAGAATAATGAACCATTCTTAAGTCACTATTATTAAGAAAGGTCATTTGAGAAATAGTTAGAATTGTATACATTATATAATTAGTTTAGATTATTCTTACTCCTCTTCAGATTCTTCATCATCTTCATTCTCAATTTTTCCTATAGATCCTAGATTATGCTTGGTTACTTCTTCCTCCTCCATTTCATTAATTTCATCTTCAGATAAAACATCAACAGCATTTTCAAATTCTATTCTTTCTGGTGTTGAAGCTACTCTTGTCCGAGAAGCTTCCACGATGAGCTCGTTTTCTAAAAAAAAAAAAAAAAAAATGTGTTCAAACTTTTCAGAAAACATTCATACAGTATATATTGCATGTTGAGAATCTCATAAATCCCGAGAAAACATGCATAGTCGTAAAAAAAACCCATCTCCAAACTTTCAAAAATGACCAAGTTTATTTTAAATATTGTAGCAATAGTGCAGGCATGCCTTTCGAATACACCTAGGAAATGGAAAAATGTTGGAAAAAAGGCACAACCTAAAAATAATGGAAAAACAAATAATATGTACAGAAGTTTGAAAGTAATCATTGAATGCAGGTGGGTAGCAGTTACAATATGTATTTTTGAAATACCAAGTCCTTTAATTGGCAGCATGCTTAGTCTTAAGGCATAGATAGCTAGTTGCAAAATGTTTCGTTATTAGATGTGCTGAAATCGAAACTAGTGATCCTTATTTGTGGAATATCTTCATTCTTGAAATCATATGAAAAATTTGAATATCCTAGTATAGCTAATAGTAGCCTATTCCTGACAAACTAAGATTACTACTATCTTGCCTTTTTTTAAATAGATTCATCGACTTTGCACAAAAACCATATCAATGTTGACATATAATATGAAGGAAGTTGATACCATGAAGATTGATGCTACTTAGAATGAGATAAATTGCTCATACTTTAATAAAAAAAAGTAAATTTAACGTTTTCAACATACAGTATGCTTGCATATTATTATGACCCAGAAGTACATTAATACAAACCATAAATAGTGTATATTTGACATGCTGCTGGGTAAATTTTGCCTTTGAGAAACTTTAAATTGATCAAAAGACTTTGCATCAAAACTACCAATTACAAGGATTCAAAATAACAATATACTAATGGTAAGATAACATCATTTTAATACTGGAGATGGATCATTGTAGTGACATAATCTACACATTTTAAAAAAAAAAATTACTGTAAATTCATTCCAATATGAAAAAGACTGCATTTAAAAAAAAAAAAAAAGCAATAATGCCCACATCTTTTTACAAAAATATGCTATAGTTTTCTACTATACATATTATAGCATAATAGATTTAGTACGGTAGTTATATATCCTACCAACTCTTGATCCTACCACCACTAATAATAAAAAAAATATCACTCCAAAACATACTCCTACTTTTAAGAAAACTTAAATTCGAGGGGGAAATTAGTTTTTTTAGAAAAAAGGAAAAACTAAAAATGTTAAAAGCATCTCATATTTCAAACTGAAGTTATTATTAGTTTTAAATTTTTTTTAATAAGAAATAAACAAAGGCTCTTGTAAAGGAAAAGATTTATTAATATTTAGAAGTAGCATTTTATTTTGTGTGAAAATAGTCAATAAGGTATCCACTTTAGACTTTTCACGTTTTTTTTTTTTTTTAATTTTATTACAATATTTTAAATTTTTACAAATATGTTTAAACAGGTTACTACAAGTTTAAAATTAATCTTCAAAGCCATGGAAGTTGTATATAATGTACATGGCCATCATTTTCAACATCTTCAGAATTTATTGATACAGTAACTTCACTTGCCACAGCTTGATCAGCATCATCATGGAGGAAGTGAATTAAGAGCCATCTAAATCAGATGAAATTCTATTAATCAGTAAACTTTTAATTATAGTTTCATTACTAATTCCATTCTATGATGCAGAAGCCTAGTCTAAAACAAGCCTAGTTGATCAAGCAATTTTCATATTGCCTTGTCGGGTAATTTACTTACGTGTTTGCTTCTCTCGCAGCCAGATTATCCCTAAATTGAAAAGATCTGTTTTTTAAAAAAAATGTCCGCAACTAATATTGGAAGGCTTAATTAAGCTTGACCAGCCACTAGGAATCATCACAGGTGTAATATCTGCACAATACTGTAGTGTGTGTAAAAAATCTAGAAAGCTATACCTCTCTGGATCATAGTGCTCTTGCCAAACATTAAGCAGATTAGCTAAAATTTTCAACTACCCATTTGTTGAGATTTCAAAATTATCATCATCACTCCAACTTCTTTGAAAGTAACCAACGCTGCTTTCTTTATTCCATTGTGTGACCACTTAAGGCCACTGAATTCTACTTTCTGATGACCTCTAGCTTTCATTTTGACAAGGTTGCATTGTTTTATATCATTTGTTTGGTTGGGTGGCATGTCAAAACTGCACTGAATTTTGGCCATATTCACTATTTCATAAGCAATAAACTTGTATTTCCTCTTGTGATGGATGTTAGTTTTTTTGTATGTAAACACATCCATCAGCTCATCAGAATTTCTTTGGAACTCATTTGTCGGTACATGGATACTTTGTAACTTTTCTTATTACCGGTAATATAACTGCGTAAAGCAATGCAATTAGTTAACTTTAACTGAAGCAATTTTCAAAGCTTTTTTCTTTAGAAACCAGATTTTTACCAGATCTGTCAGCTCTCATCGAAAACAAATAATTCAACAGGAGTAGTTCTGTGCTGATAGGGGTGGCTCCTTCAGTCAGCTTTGGTAGTAACTCTCTCTGGAATTGACATGAAATTGTTGTGATTTGCTGGTTTAAATTTCAATGTGGAATGATTTTCGATAACTGTTAAATTCTTGTAAGTTTGTTTCATTCTTTCCATTTTCTTGAGGTCAGTCTAGTTTGTGCTCAATAAGATTTTTTTGAATCTCTATTTTAGCCATGCTTGTAAATTAGTTACATTGACTTAACAAAATGTCTATCCATCTCTCTGCATTCAAAGAATGACCTGACACTTAAAATGGGTTTAATTCCTTGGTCTCTGCACATGCTTTAGAATGACTGGGGTTAACACTTTTCTCAATTCCAATTTTTATTATGTATTAAATACTAATGTATATTAACTTCAATTGCTAAAAAATAGTTAACCCTAGCCCCTAGGTCAAGAGATGACATTCACATGCAAATTTGTCAAATAAAATATTATTAAAGGTCAAATGACAGATTTTAATTTTTTTTTATTATTGATTTTCAAAGATTTTTACTAAAAAAAATTTCCACCAGAAAAAAAAAAAAAAAAAAAATAAAAAAAAAAAAGTTATTTACAATTCAATTTTTAAAATAATTGTCTTAAGCTCCTCCTACTTAAAACATTGTCCATTGTACACACCAGGGGAGATATTTTGTGAAATCATAGGCTAAAAATGAATACAGCTTGCTATACATAACTATAGAATATTTGCTATCTTTGTCAGCATAAGGTGGATATCATAGGGACTAAGTGTTTATATACTTCTAAAAAATCATAATCAAATGTATCCTTTATGCTATTATGGACCAATTTTTTTTTTTTCTATTTTTTAAAAACCAAAATGACCTTTAATACAAGTTGAACATGCTGTACCTCTATTTACATGTTAAATCATTACAAAAAAAACACACAGCTGTAGAAACTGTTCAATCATCAAATTAATCTCAAAGCAAAAAAAAAATGTGAATGCTTCAATCTGTAATCTCAGACTGAGGATAGCAATAGTCTTAATTTTATCTTTAAATAACTTTTTTTTTTATGCATTTTAAATTATTTTTTATAGTAATTATCTTTGAAATCAATAATACGGTAATAATATAAAAAAAAAATCCGTTATATTTGACCTTTAATACAAACCATTAAATCAGAAGTTCATTAAATGAGAGGGTGCCATTAACACTGGTTGTAAATTATATCAGATTAAGAAAAAAAAGGGATTATCAAAATGTTCTGCGTGCAATTTTTTTTTCATGGCTTACTTGTGCAACTTTTTGCATTCCAAAAAACCAACAAAATATTTAAAATTTAATAGACGTACAACGTACATGTAACATTGTAATTTCAATTTTAGTAAAAAACTTCAATTTAATCTTAGCATTCACTGCTTGAAAAAAACATAAAAATTACTAGTATGGCTATAGAAATATATTTTAAAGCCATGAACTGGGATTGTATATAGTGTAATATTTAATTTAAATTCATTTTCGTTATAGGTACGTATTTTATATTACCGTATACTTTTTCTATTGCTTATTTTATTTCCCCAGTGCCTGCTATTATCTTTTTTAGATTTGCTATATTATAATGGCTACAGCAAATGATAATTGTAGTGTCTCCCCACTTTTAGTCATAAACGGTGATAAAGCATTAAATTGCGAATTTTGTTTTAAATGGCATCATATTGCATGTTTAGGGTATACTGAAAGTATTTATAAATTCATTGCAAAAAAAAAAAAAAAAATGACCCGTGGTTATGCAATGCATGCAAAATCCAATTTATTAAAAAAACTAAATCAAGTTCAAATAAAGATTTAGATGAAATAAATTTATCACTAAATGAATTTAAAAAAGANTNTNTAAAAATGTTTCAAGAATTTCAGATCGAAGTAACAAAACTGATAAAAAACTTCTGTTGTTGTTAATCATACGTCTTTAATTCAAGAAAAGTTATCTTCTCACGATCAATCAATATTATTAATGAACAATTCAAAGAGATTAATAATAAAAAGGTAATTTTAACACTAGCTATGGAAGATGAGAAAATAAAGATATCGGAAGATATTAATTGTACAAATGAATTAGTATAAAAAATGCTATAGAACGACATAATAGAATTGTATTTGGAATGAAAGAAAATAATTTGGATAAGATTCAATTACAGAATTTGTTTAAAATTATTGAATTGGATGATTTGTACGATTCTATAAGTCATGAAAGGATAGGTACTATTAAAGAGGATAAAATTAGACCTTTAAAAATTATATTTAGATCAATAAATCAAAAATGGAATACATATAATCTGTTAAATAAATCTCCTGCAACACAAAATTTGAAATTTGCTTTAGACTTATCAAAATATGATAGACTTTGACCTGTACTCTTAACTGAACTCAGAGATAGGAGAGCTAATGGCCAAAAGGTTGTTCTGTACAGAAATCAAATAAAATTGAAATCAGAAATTAAGAGTATAAAAATGGCGGCAAGAAACAAATATAATTAATAGTAAACTTATTTTTGTCTTGTTTTTATATTGTAAGAATCGCATATATTATAANTAAATATTTTTTAACATTTAGGCTTTCATGTTGATTTAGTCTATGTTTTGAAAATTTACATTAGATTAGAACACAAAAACATGTTCTGATTTTACATCTTTCAGCTATATAACCTTAGACCATTAATCTATAATTTGGTCTCACCCTACGAAATATTTTATTGAAATTGTCAAAACACAAATCTTTTTACCTCAAGGTATCCCAAAATTATCTTTCTACGACCTATGCTTTGATTTTAATTTCTATAATCTAATAGAACACTTGTCTTTTTTATTTTATATAATTTGATTGTATATACTGTAACTGATAACACTATTTTAATGTCAATTTAATTATCCATTTTTAAATAGATACTTTAAATGCTTTTTTAATGTATGCACTTTTGTTACAATAATTTTTTTCTTGGTACTTACCCAACATTTAAAATCTGAATTTTAAAAAAAAATTTAATATTCTTATCACATAATTTGCAATTGTTTTTTTTTTCTATTGATCATAATAAAAATAAACATTAGAAAGAAGATACTATAAAATGATTTATTGTAATGGTTGTAATGTACAGTATTGTGTATACTAAATTTTTGCATACAGTAATCTAAGAAATAATTTATAACATTTAGCCTAGCAAAAATATGAGATACCTGTATAATCAACTTTTTAGACAATTTGGATATTAATAGATCTTCAGCACATTACTTATTGTATGTTGATAGTTTTTCTTGGAGAATTTATAAAATTGGTAGACAATACAATCTGATTTTCTCAAAACTTTCGACAATGCTGATCATGTTATGAATTAATTTTTTAACATTCGACCATCATCAATGGCTGTTGAATATTGTCATTTATCTAATAGAGTCCATATATTTGTTTATTTCAGGATCACATTACAAATTCAGTGGAGCCCTTTATGGATCCATAATTGGCAATAACCAAAAAAATAAAGCTAACGAAATTAGAAAGATGGTAACCAACAGATTTAGCTTTTTTGATGATCTTATTTTAATGAGTTTTCAGTATCACTCTAATGCAACTGGTAATGCTCAATAGGTGGTTGAGTCAGATAAGGTAATTGATTTCCAAGACTATCAACAAATGATTTTTTTTTACAGTACAGTGAAGTACAGTGTTTCTATACTTGTCGGTTGGGTCAATCAGATTTCATAATGATCGTAAAGCTTAATTGGCCAATGAAAATTATTTAAGACCAGCAGAAGTGACCAATATTTTTTTATTATTAAATGATCATTAAATATGGCCGAACTTATAAAATAGTCAATTTTAAGAGGTCAATAAGTCAAACAATGCATTGAACTCTAATTTGCTAGTTAACAAACAGTCAATTCTCACGTAGATCACACACACAGAGACAAATCTTCTGAAACTCAATTTTCTGAATGTTGAAGATTGAAAATTATTACTCATTGAAAACTAAAATCAAGTAACACTAAAAACTTTTCCAAACTGGCAATCTGCAATTAAATTATTGTGCTTATTGTGCAAATTAATTTCAGTAAATGTTAAACATTAAAAATAAAACTTCATTTATTTAATTTACTTTATTGAATTAAATTTTTAATACAAAAAAGCACTTGAATATGGCACATAAATTAGATAAATATAACTCACTAGGTGTGGAGATAGGTGAAGGTGTGGCCAAGTCTTTAGCAGGAGGCATAGCAGATAATGGTAGAGTTGTAGGCACTTCCGCTGATTTTAAATCTAAAGAACCTTCTTCCATACTGCGTTTCCTGGACCTGCCAGGTTTCTCCATACGAAAATGAGGCACACAATAGAATTTTCCTAAACAAAAATACATTTTTTAAATTTCTTAAGCAGTATTCTTCTGTGACAATTTTATACTTTAAACATCATTTAGGCTAAGCAAATTATTTACCAATAATTACTTTCTAAGACTTGCTAAATATTTGAGATTAAGTAATTCAATTTATATTTGTTTTGTGTTT
>PXIH01S0075649.1:0-10627 GCA_003024985.2 Euperipatoides rowelli
TATCATCAAGAGTAACATTTCTGCAAAATTTTAGAACTCTAGCCTTAATAATGTGGAAAATAGTTTTCAGCACCTCATCTCCCCTTAAACTAGATAAACTTATCTCTTTTCAAAATAAAATCATTTAACAGAAAAAAAAATTCATAATCTGTGAAAAGACAAATTATTAAGACCATAAAGTAGTTAAAAGGAAAGATTTATGAAAAGAAAATCTCTAAAAAGATGTATTTATAATAGCTCTTAAAAATGCTACCTCTTAAGTTAGAATGGCATGGTAACATGGTTTATATTAAATGATACCTTGAGCCTTCTTGTTTACGTTTATAATGATACACAATATGTCATACACATGGAATATAGCTGAGCCGATAGAAAACGGTGTCTTTAAAGACAACTGTTTAAAGGTCTTTTCAGAACTTTAAATGCTTAAAAGCATTGTTATTCGTTCATTTTGAAAATGACATTTAAAAAATCTGGCTATTGGCTGACTTGTCAAATATTGCGATACTACTAGTTCTTCATAAGATCTTAAGTTTTCATTATTTATTTCATATAAGCAACCAAAATTTCTGACATCTCAGTTATAATCTTGCAAGTTGTCATCCAGGAATACATTTTAATAGAATTGTTACTTCTTTTAGAAGGATCTTGTTCATAAAGTGAAAGCTACTTTGAGCACTGGAGTCTCTGGAAGGGTTGGCATTTTGATCAAAAACTGAATTAAATTATTATAAAATTGAGATAAAATATTGATATAAAGAAATCATCCAAAAATTATTAGTTCAATAATTTTATTATGTATAGTACCATACATTATATGATTCATTGTTTGCTAAGATAAAAAATTAGTTTGAAGAAATAGAATAGATATACTGTATATAACCCATAATTTTTTAAAAGGCTGTAATTTCTTATTAAATTCAGCCTGTTTCCATTTGCGCTTTCAGCTCGAACTGAATGAGATCGATCCCACTCAGTCCGGATAATTGTATCATGGAAACATAATTTTTTTTCAGCTTGAACTGAAATGTGACTCAGTCTGCTTAAATCATACGAACTAGTGGAATCCCAAGGGTATTAATCGAGCTAGACAGCTGTCGCTTTTGCTGTTATTGGTTAAAAGCCAAGCCACCATGTGTCATCTACTTTAAGCGTGTTTTTTAAAAACTAAGTATGATTCTGTGTCACGCCATGCTGAAGCTTTTAACTGGAAAAAATATCAACTTGCGGTAGAGAGGGGGTGTTAGAACATGCTTTTAAAATAGTAGCAAAAGTGCCACATTTTTAAAAACACATTGTTTTTAATGTGATGCAGCCAATAGAACGCTAGTTGTAGCGTGTGTTGACTTTCTATTTTTGTCCGACATCTTTCCTTCAAAGTTACGAAGCGTAAATAAATTTCCAGTAGTTGAATTATTTTGGTTAACAAGCACAAACTCACACAATGTTCGAAATTGACCAACTAATAGTCAACGTGCAAAAATTATAAGTTATGTTGAGAAATGCTAAACTATTTTGTTTTTTAAAAAGAGTTTCAGAGATTATCTAAAATACTGAAATTGTATTAACCATTCTGGAAAAACACTTCCAAGTGAGTGAAAGATCGGTTATTTCTGGGGGGGGGGGGATGATTGGGATCAGGTAGCTGCAGGTTTTATTTCTCAAAGTTGGCATTTACTCTTTTTTTTTTTCAATAAATTTAAGAACAAGGCTATACATGTAATTTTGTTCACCTTACAAACATTCTATTATACTGGAAAATATTCAGCTGTATTAGTTAAAATTTAATAAATAATAGAAGTAAAAAAAAAGACTGAAAACCAACAAAAATACTTGAAAAAAAAAATACAATATAATAATGTAACATATTTAAAATATTTGTTTTTACAACTTAGAATATTTAATAAATTCAAAAAATTTTCAGTCACAAATAATAATAATCCTAATAATATTTTAATAAGTAACTATTTAAAATTGTAAGAAATGGTTTTTGGTTGTGCCTATTTGATTGGTTAGTCTTGTTAGCTCTAATTTGCGATGGAAACACAAACAAGAATTTGGGAAATCCGGACTGACTGTGATTGATCTCACTCAGTTTGAGCTAAAAGCGCCCATGGAAATAGGCTGATTGATGTCTTTTTTTTTTTTAATATATTGCTGAATGTGATGTTGCAATTTTTAATATAAAATGATAATTTTTTTTTTAGTGAAATGATAGCTACTCATCAGTCTAACGACAGTGATAAAACAGTCAGCGGCTCAGGGACCTCAGGCAGTGTAAGTTTATTCAAATATTACTAGATCTGGCTGATTTAAATTTAATTTTTGACAAATTAATCAGTCAAAGAAAAAAAATTAAGAATTGTTCAGTTTTATTGAGTTTCTATTTATTAAATCGTAATGGATTTAAATTTTTGACTCTCTGACCAGGGAACTAATGCAGAAAAATGAAATTCCTTCATCACAAATTATAAACTTCTTCATGGGCATCTGCAGAAATATTTTCCGGGGGTGGGGGTGGCAATAATCTTTGACATCATGAAAGTGTGTTTTATGTAGCCTAAAATAGCTTTTTTTTAGTTCCAATAATTTTATATTAAAAAAAAAAAAAGATTTCCCAATTTTTTTTTATTCAGTTCTATATTTATTTCTATTGCAATAAACCAAAAATGATAGAAAATTGGATAATAATTACGCTTGTTTTTAAGATTTTTTAAAAAGTGGTACAGACCTGAAAGAAAACGTCATTCATTATCCTCTAACTTCTCTTTGCATTTGTTGAATCATTCACTTGAAATGACACTATTTGATGTGAATGAAAAAAAAATCAATTAGGACCAGGCTGATCATGGGCAGAAAATTAGTCCACATATCCAATTTGAATGTTAATATTAAGGCTCACATTAAAACATACATGATGGAACACACAAAATATAATAGAAAAACACGGGTACCCACAGAAGATAAAATCTCTGAATTAAATATCTATGGATAATTTTGTCACTGAGAGAGGTCGCCAGAGAAATGTGACGCAACAAAGTTTTTTTTCTTGAAAATGTTAAGACTTCAGTAAAAGTGCTGTTTCGATGTCTAGTGCTTCCTGTTGGCTATATCCTTGTCAAACTTAATTAAATACAATGGATAGTGATGAGAATACTATACTATTGCTGCAGTTTCAATAATGATGCTTCTTGATGGAAAGGAAAAGACTACAAAGAAACTGAATGCTGTGTACAATCATCTACAAGAGCTACTTATTAATCCCACTATCAAAATTCGTTTTCAAAAGAATTGATTTGTATGGTTGTGTATATTGAGAATTAAATTTAAATGCAGAACAAATATTTTTTTATGAATATAATTTTCATAGATGGCGCTGTTGGTCCATATAGTTTTAAGCTTCCGTTATATACCACCTTGCTTGGTGAAGCATGTAATTTTAAAACTTAAATGATTGGTGTAATTTGAAACTTGAGACAGAAAATGTCAAAAAATTTAGAGCAGTAATCTACTTCTGCGATTTATCGGAGATTTATCTTTCACTTTGGTTTTCTCTAGAGAGTTTACGATGCACACGACAAAAATTATCGCGGTCTTCAAATTTCACTTATTCTCAGAGGTTTTATCTCTTGTATGTGCCTGGCTTAAAATGGACTCTGTTTGGAATAAAATCTTCAGGGAATTTCTTCAGATGAAATTTTGTGTGATCGACTACACGGTTCTTTGGGAAACACAATCATCCGTAGCTTTATTGAGGCTAAACATGGAGCTGGGCCATATTAGTCCTTAGATGCTTATCCATATCTGCATGGTTTTGCAGTCTCAGTTATTATACCCTGCAGTCTTGAAGCCAGCAGAACTTGCTAAGGTGCGGTCAGCTTGGCTATAGCCTTTTTAATGACAAAAAAAAATTAGAGATTTCAAACCTTGAAAAGCTATTATGGGAGAATCCTTTTTGGGATTTGAATGTTGGGAATCTCTTTCAAAAGATAATGGACTAGACCGCCATTCCAAAAGCTCTAATCGATTCTTTATATTCGGTTGTAGATCAATAAAGTAAGCATTTTAGAAGATAGCCATTAGTTAAAAAAGGTGGTTGAAAGAATAAATAGAATATTTAAATTGATATATACTGTAAAAGCCAGAATAAAATAATTTTGATAAACATCTAGGCTGCAGTCGAAAAGTGCTCAAAACACACCAGACTTGCACTTTTGCAGTTTAAAAGAGCCCAAGATTTTTGACTAGCAGTTTTAAAGTGCTCCATATTTACACCAAGTGCGCAACACCAGGAGCACACCAATGCTCTACACCAGAGGAGGAGTACGGTGTAAAAACATGGCGACCAATTTAGAAAATCATTGTTCTTGCGAGTTTTTCAGCGTTGACTTCGAATAATTTAAAACACAATATTATTATTGGTAAATAAATTATAAACAAATAAGCTAATTAGTAATTAAAAGAGGAATTACAAATAAAATTAAATTAGGCTTTTTAATTTCTGCTATTTTAATTAACTTACTAAACTCATTATACCAATAATATTGTAATATAAATTAATTTTAATCTTTAATAATAATACTTATATTTTTAATTATTGGCAATTTTCATTGCAAAGTTAGGCTACATTTCATCACTGTCCTGTACAAGTGTACAGGCGTGACCTTTTATTATCCTTTCTTTAAAAAAAACAAACAAACAACTATCTATTGCTTTTTAGTGTTTAAATTGATTTAGGTTTTCTCATAGCAATAATTACTTAATTTTATATAAAGTGAATAAAAGATTAATTAGCCATTTGACATTTTTTTTTAATAAAAATTATATTTGTTTACAAAAAAAAAAAAAGATAAACAACTTATGTAAGCTTTTGTTTACTAGCCCTTCATATTGCAAATTGATAAATCACACAAAGTTAAATGAGTCCAGTCTGCCGTTCTCTATGTAAAGCTCAAATTTAAATTGATTGATCAAAGAGCCAGCAAGATTAGCAATAACAAAAGTTTTGTTTCTTTTTAATAACACAACTACTGCCTCATAATTTTTAGCTGTTCATTTTTTTGTAATTTAAAGTAGTATTTGTCTTTAAAACCTCTGTGAAAGTTACACCCATCTTGATCTTTAGGAAAAGGTCCTTTGGTTGGAAAGGACAGGTTATTACACATTTTTCTTCTGGCGTAAGAACCTGAGTGTCAGGAAAATTCCCTTAGATGAATGAATGATTTTTACATTCTTTGTTTTAACAGGTTCAACATATTTTGTTTTTACTAAAACTACAGAAACTGTTTCTTCTGAATCGGGTTCAGCTAATTTAGAGGGATTGAGCTGAGTTTGAATGTACAATAACTTTTGCTATTAACTTTTTTTGGATATTAGTTGAAACATTATACAGTATATTAATCTATTTTATGTTTTGACTTCATTAATTATAATTTGTTGTGTACAAAAGCAATTCAATTGCTTTAAGTATATATCCTAGTAATAAATAAAAAATATATAGACTATTATTTATTGCTAATAATATTAAATGATGAGTCTGTCTTCCATTTATTTATTTATGAAAGATTAATTGTAAATGGGCAGTTACCTAAGCTGAAGAAGTAGAACTAGGTCTAGGTGAGATCGTTTTAAAATATTTAGATTATTTGCTTTGCTTTTTCTTTTTTCATTTGTGAAATTAAGCGCCTCTTAATTTTTTGGTGTGCATGACCAACTTAAAAAGAAAGTAATAATAGTAGCTACGCTTTAGGAGAGTCTTGCAGTTGTTGACTTGTTTGTAATGGAAGTAGCCTATAATGTATTGTAATAGGCCTATTTACAAAATTAATATGAATTTTATTATAAGGCGTAAGCTTAATAAAATAAATAAAATGTATAGTATGTGCAGGGCATTATTGTTAGAATTGTCATTTTATCTTTAAAAAAAAAAAATATATAGGCTATATACGGTATAATTTATTTTTTTATTTTTATTTTTGAGCACGTGTTCTAGCCGCCTGAAGCGAGGTGCTCCACGATTGCTACCAGTTGGTATTAATAGCTATCTCTTCTAAACTTTGTAAATTGTTTAATAATTATGTTATTGNAAATTCTTTATTTTTCGTTAGGCTATACTATTTATCCCAATTCAATAAATAATATAAAAAAAGATGAATAATTAAATATCTAGCTAAATATTGTTTTATGTAGAACTGCTATTGTATTTTCAGTGTATACTGTATACAGTATATATAAAATTTTATATAATAAATTGCCACAATAAAACATTAAAAACGTTCTTTAACTTTATCAAGTTGTGTTTACAGTATATTTAAATTTTGCTGATAAGCAATGATTAACATTAAGCCTACATGCTCGTCAATAGCGGCCATTATTGCTTCTAAAAGAGCGGTTATAAAGTACAACGTACACTATTTAACTTTTATTACACCGGAAGCCCTCTCATAAAAAATAAAGTGTACTTTTTGACCACAGCCTTAAATTACAGTAGCTTAGCTACTACTGCACTGCCACCTATTATCATAGAACAACATTAATTCCAGTAATTTATGTTTTTATTTCAGAAATTCAACTATTTTTTTTTCTATCTTATCGATTGTTCCAGAAAGCTCCCAAATCTATTGTATGTAAGTTCATTTGTTAGCATAGGAATTATTGATTTTCATTTAAAGGTTTAGTTAGTTAGGCTTTTATTTCAAGTTAGTAAAGGGTCATCATATTAACAGTCAGTGAGCTGCGATTTCACCCTGTGATGGTGCATCCTGAATGCTCGACTACATCTGGGCCTTGGTGATTACATATTTTGAAAACCTGAAATAGTTATGATTCCCCTTCCCCCCTTTACTACAATCCATATTTACAGGGTCACATTTTTGTATTGTCAAGTAAATATTTAACAACTTCTAATGGCCTTTATGATTTCTTTATTTCAGACGGACTCTGAAAGAACTCTTCCCGGTCGCATAGACTCTCAGGACAGCCAGGTGTCGGATGCTGATCCGCAGGAACGCACCTGGCCTAGACAAAATAGTGTAATTATTTTTTTAAAAAATACATTTTTAAATTCAATTTATAGGAGATGATAATTTTTGAAAGGAACATTGTTGTACGGTATTTTATGGTTTCTGTTTGTAGCTCAACTTGAGAGAGTGGGATATTCCATATGATGAATTAGGTATCGATGATGCAATTGGAACTGGGCGGTTCGGTACTGTATTTAAGTAAGTTGAAGTAAAAACAGGATTTAATGATAGTATGTTGTTAAATAGATTTTGGGGTTTTACAATATATTACGCAATCTTTTAATCAATTAAAAATAGGGATTATATTTCTTCTGTGTGATTAATTTACAGTATATACTGTAACTAATTACTTAGTATTATTTTTATAGTCGTCTTTGCATTAAATTTACAACTTTCTTAAAACATAAAAGTGAATTTATGGTAATAGAATTATTCCTAGGTTCCTCACATTTTAGTAAGGAGTCTTATGTGACCCCTTTTGGGTCACATAAGACCCCAAAGTTATTTATGGTCTCCATAACTTAGTTTCTTTGATAATTCAAATGTATTTACTTGAATTTATTACCTTGCAACCTTGTTTACCTGGAATTTAACTTTATACAAACATATTATTAGTTTTTTTTATATATATAAAGACTATGGAGGGATGAATGTAATGTCCATATGTTACAAAAAGCAATAAAATAAATATTTATTTTTATTTTTCTACTGAATTTAAAACGAATTTCTTTTGGGAAAGTTGTAGTTACATATAAAATGAAATTACTACAACTAAAAATTTACTAGCAACTAGAACATACAGGACACCAGAGACCCGGGGGGTCACTGGTGACAACACTATACAAGACCCGGGGGGGGGGGGTCACTGGTGTTAAGTCACCAGTGACCCCCCCGGGTCTTGTATGTCACATCATTGAATTACACCACAAATTTAACTCTAAACAAAAAGTTACAAACTATTCAATACATTAAAACTAAAAGAATAAAAGTCATGAACGGCCATTACATTTGAGTATTTAACAAAAAAATATGTAATGAATCTAAAATCGTTTGGGGTCACATAGGACCCCAGGAGCCTAGGAGGGTTAAAAAAGCATAAATATACTTTTTTTTTTCAATGTATAAATATGACTAAATTGCTTCATTGCAAAAAAATGAATCCTTTCTAAATGTTCACGTCATAAAAGTTTAATTCAAATTTATGTTACCTAGTAGGGATATTAGTTGTATTATAGTCTACTTATTAATTAATGTGTTTGATTTTTCAGGGGTAACTGGCATGGAGATGTGGCCATTAAGGTGTTAAATATGGATCATATGGATGATGAAAAACAGTTAGAGGCTTTCAAACAAGAAGTCGCTACATTTAGAAAAACAAGGCATGAAAATTTAGTGCTGTTTATGGGAGCATGCATGAAACCACCCCACTTAGCAATTATTACCAGGTAAATTAATCACTTCACCTAGCAATAATTGCCAGGTAAATAAACTAACACCTAATAAATCACAAGGTCAATTAACCATCCGTTAGCCAAAGAACTTATTAATTATAATAGTTTATTTAATACAGTAATACTTAAGGCTGGAGATATTTTGTGGAAGCAATTTTCTAATCTTGCGGTCAACAATGTAGAATTTTGCAAAATTTTGCCTAGGGTGGACGGAGCTCCAAAATTCGTGGATTTTCGGAGTTGATGTCCGAATTGAACTCGGTTCGGGGCAAAGAGAATTTCCCGAATGATATGGTTTTTTTTTTTTAAATTCTGATTTTTTTTTAATAAAAAAAAAATAAACTAGAAAAATAAAATCAATATTAGAATTATTTTGGACTATAATGATTAAAAAAAAAAATCAATATTATAAATCTATTAGGTATTATTGATTAGGTATTCTTAGGTATTTTTAGGTACTCTTAAATATTCTTAGGTACTCTTAGGCATTATTAGGTACTCTTAGGTATTCTTACGCATTCTTAGGTACTCTTAGATATTCTTAGGTATTCTTAGGCATTATTGGTGCTCTTAGGTACTCTTAGGCATTTTTAGGTACTCTTAGGTATTCGTGGGTACTCTTAGGTATTCTAAGAATACCTAAGACATTTTAGAAGTAGGTGCAGTCTCAAAATTCTTTGATGGTAATATTTTTTATAAATTCCTTCCATACACCCCCCCCCCCATTTTTTTTTTTGTGGTATTTAATTTTTTTTTTAATCTTACATTAAAATCCCCGACCCATCCCCGAAATTCAGGGATTCTGTCAAATCCCGCCCCAACCTAAAAAAAACATCCCACGTCCAGTCGTCCACCCCTAATTTGGCCTTTTCAAAACAAATTTCATAAGTCTTTTTTTTCTCTTTTAAATTAGCATTTTTAATTAATGTGGAAATTAATAAAGTAAAATACTGTACATAAAATATACAATACGTATAAAAACATGAAAATAAGTTACATTTACCATTAAAAATAAAATTCATTTTCTGTAAAGTATAAATGTAGGCCTATAGGTATACAGTATTATGCACATCAACTGTATATTTGCAATAAAAAATTGAAACATTGATTAAACTTAAGTGAAACATCAGCTTTATTACATAAACTGAATAAATAATTAAAAATAGTATGGAATTTGAAGTAAGATTGTTTCTAATGTCACATTTAAGTTTCAAAAACAAATTTTGCAAAATTAATAGCCTAAATCTCTAACATTTTGATTAATTGGATTATTAACAAGTTTGCCTTGAGCATTTACAGAAAATACTCAATTACAGTTTAATTTATTCGCTACAAAAATATAAAATAAGCTGGTTAAAATTTAAAAATTTGTGAAAATTTTGCGAACACAGGCAAAATTTGCCAAATTTTGTAAAAACGCAAAAAAAAAAAAAAAAACCTCCAGCCTTAATACTATGTCATATGCAACACAGGATGTAAGATTCAAAGATCCTGTTACAAATATAAAATTGAAATATAAAACACAAGATTAAAATAATTAATACGAAACCTACAATAATCAAAATATATCAAGAAATAAAAACTAAGTTACAAAAGAATTTATCAAAAATTTACTCAACTCTTTTTTAAATATAATAAATTGATTATTTTCAACATAATATGGAAGTTTATTCCATATGGGAACAATTCAGAATAATAAATATATTTTTATTCTTCTTGTTTTACAGTACGTTAAGTGCTTTATTGGCCAGTTGTACCCAACCCTGCGCCTGCCGACCCTCTGCTGTTCCACTCCAAAATGAAAGCTTGTCAGCGTTAGCTTGGCAGTGCCCGGGTCCCATTAATTTAGATTGTGAGTGGTTAAGCAACCAAATATAGGCGGCAGTTTTCTCTTTAATTCCACCTTTTGGTCCAAGTTAACCTGGACGAACTTCAGTGCAATGCATGCAGACAGCTGAATTGGTGGGGATAATTAGAGAATTGTCTAAATATAGGCGATACAATCCAGATTTTACCACATTTTTTACATCTGCACATGTTTTCGTCATTACGGAAATTATAGATGCTGCCCCGCCACCTTATCGGTATTTTAGAATGTGCTCTAGGGTACAAAAAGGTTGGGAACCCCTTAGATAGGCTATAGTATTTTTTTTA
>PXIH01S0075716.1:1372-11412 GCA_003024985.2 Euperipatoides rowelli
ACATTTGAAATTATGCTTCATGTGCATTTAATGTTTTTAATTATTAATATACAGTATGCATAACTAATTTTAAATATCCCAAAGAAAGAAAAAATGTTAGAGTAAATTTTATTTGACACCATTAACAATGACAGTCTAGTCTGTGTGTGCATGTGTGTGTGTGGGGGGGGGAGGGGGTAAAGGTGCTTCCCTAGACCAGATTCCCTGGTATTTTAACACAGGAGATGTCTCAAATAAAATCCTTTGATATTTATAATTTTATGCATCTACCCCCCACTGCCCTTTATTTTGCACTTTCCAGAACTACATGATGTATTTAATAAAATATTTTAATAAATAAAAAAAATGTCCAATTACATTTTAATAAATCATTGATAAATAATTAACAATTCAATCCTCCCCTCCCCCCTAAAAAAAAATCAAATCCAATTTAATTGACACCATAAACAATGGCAGTCTACTGTGTGTATGTGTGTGTGGGGGGGGGGGGGTTTAAAGGTTATTCCCTAGACCAGATGCCCTGCCCTTTTGGGGAAACTGTGTGCATGCTCTTTTAAATTCTGCAGGAAAAACTACTTAAGTACAAACAAACAAGTCTAATTATTACACATTTGATTAAATAATTAATTACAGTATATGGGGAGCATTGCAAAGTACCAAATCCACAGAACCTTTAACAATGATAAAGTGTGGTGTGGCCTACAAAATTTAATTATTAACGATATTGTTAATAATTCGATTGGTAGGCCTTGATAAGCTGAAAGATTACATTTTATTACACTATATTGATGTTTCATAACTTAGGCTATTTACTATTGTATTTTTTTCCATATTACAGTACTAAAGCATTTTAATTCTTAATTTCTTAGTTTAATCTAATTTTTAGGCATTTTTATTGGGAGAAGGCATGTGTAATAAATCAATACACTAACGCAGACTTCAACTAAGTTTAGAGCCATGGTATAAGAGACTTGCTAGTCATTATTTTAATTATCTTGTTATCACCGTCATAGTTGTTATATAGTGAAAAATATTATTCTGCTAACACAGTTACTTTTTTTTTTTTTAAAAAAGTAGTAGTCCTATTGATTTACAATGTATGGATGATTTATAGGCCTATGTTAACTAAAAAAAGAATATAAATGATATTTTATTTTCTAATACCAGTATTTATTATTTTTTAGTCATACATTAAAATCCCTGACATGATCTTAAAATTAAGGGATTCTGTTCAACCCTTCCCTTATTTTAAAAATCATCCCATGTCCATCCCTAAAATGAACTATAAGAAAAGAGGTTAACAAACAATTAAAATTGAAAATTTAAAGCGTTATATTTGGTGAAGTTTCTTATATGGATTTGACACTAGGATTTTAACCAAAAATTGGTAAAGAAGAGCAATCTGTTTGATATCTGGTATCATATGTTAGAAAAATGTTGAAAACAAAATTGAAAGATTTGATCAGAAATGAGGAAGTGTGGAGAAAATGGGAACATGGCTATAACATTTTGGTTAAAAATTAAGTAAGAGGTAATGGAATTAAACTAGTAACAGCATTGGGGAATGGACAGCGACAAAGTAGAAAAAGATTCAGGATAGCTTGATGATCTAAGTACTAAGCTAACATTTGGGAATACTCAGGTTTAAAAAGAAAGATGTCAAAATATAAATCTTTGACAATCCATGAGCTTGTAGATCCATCTCATAGAACATCTAAGGCCAGTATTAAATTAATGTTTTTCAGACGGACGGACCCGCCACTGATTTGAAATTAACATAACTCAATGTAGAAGACTTGCACTAATGAGATGTCTACCACCAGCTGTGATTCAGTGGAACCTCATTGGTTTACTCTGTCAGGGCTCCGCTGCCTGCTAGTTGTTGTCAGCGGACGCATTTCACCCGTCACAAAATCACATTACATGTTATTACAAAACTTCCCAACAAACAAACATTTTTTATAAGGGCATGTCTATTCAAAATAAAACACAATATTAAATTAGTTATATCAATTAAATAAAGTTTAAATTATAATAATTTTTGAGACAGAGCATTTTTTAATCAGTCTAACAGCAATGTTTTATTAGCAAGTTTTCAAATTTTTTATTTTTTTTTATTTTGTTATTCACAGAATTTCTTCTTTCTAACTCGTTCCTTTTTTTTTTAAATGTATGATTTTCTACTTGCTCTTTTTCTTAAAGAATCCGTTATTACAATTAAATTAACTCAATTTGCTTAGGTCATTGCATTTTTATGTGAAACAATTTTCCTTTTTTTTTTTTCATTGATAACCCTTCCACTTGTCTTTCAAACTATGGAAACTTCGTAGTTTAGATAGAGTGTGCATGTGCATGTTTATATACTATGTTGGGTATTATTCCGATTAAAATATTATTTTAAATTAAATTGTAAATATTATAAATTAGATTATCAATAATCTTTAGATTCTTTACTTAAATAAACATTATCATAAATATTATCTTTAAAAATCAATCCAGGTATATACATGAAAAGAAAATAAAAAAATCCATACATGCCGTTTACGAAAAATGCCATCAAGCTACTCTACTTTAAAACTCAGTAATTGACAACGCAGCTTCATGTGGACACTGATTTTTTAAATTGCTCCTGCAGATTAGAACCCTGCCGGAGCACGTGTCAGTTTACAAAAACATTTGTTTGAAACTGGCCTAATGATTGGAATAAACCAAAAGATGATTTAATTATTATATACTGTAATAATTTTAGGAGGAGATATGGATAAATCAATCATGCTAAACTTACTTTATAAATATTATGTAACTTTTTTTACTTTTTTTTTACTGGGGCCTTTCATAAAGCCTAAACAATAACCAAATTTATATTTTCACTATTCGATGCAAAAGTCAGTGGTTTCTGTACCAATATTTATAAATACAATCTTATGTAATTTTTAGAAATATACAAAATGGGTAACAAAATTATTCCCTGATTTTTATCTCATTTAAATAGTTGTGTTAGTATCATGCTATGTTAGGAACAAGTGTAGTTATGACAATTTCCTTTTATAAAAATAATAACTTAATTAATAATGTATTAATACTATTTATAAGTATTGAATATCATTATAGTCAGTCCAACTATAGTTACTTCATAAAAATAATAGTATTACTAACTATACCCACAAAGAGCTTCTGCACATTAGCATTTTGATCAATATAATAACTTGATTTGCAATAGTTAGAGAGACCAATTATTTTAACTAGTAATTCAGTGTTGGTCGAAATTTGACCGATAAGAATATTTCCTTTGTAAACAGCCGCCACTCCTTTGTAAAAAGCCGCCACAACGCTAAACAATGAATGTTTTAATTTTATATATAAATTTTAGCTCATTGCGCTCCCTCTCCATATAAACTTTAACTCTGCCAAATCAGACATTCCTCCGTGTGCCCACTATGCTTAAAAAAGGATCCAAAGTTTTCACTTCATGTATTAATATATAGATCTTGCTATTAGACTGATTAAAAAACACAGCAAGGTTGTACCCCATCCCCATTTCCTTATATAGATTGTTGTCGATCAACCTGTAATAAGCTATTAAATCCCTTAATAGCCTAATAAAGCCTATTCATTAAACACTCTAAGAGTAAATACAAAGGAATGTAGGGACAAACAGACAGAGCAAAAATAAGAAAATGAGACAAAGAATGACATGAAAAGAGTACATAATGTTGAAAGCAGAAATAAAGTCAATCACAACACTTATTGAAAGCAAACATACTATATACTAAATTTATTAAAGTTCTTCCTTAATTAAATACACAATAAAGTAGCTTAAGAAAACAAAGTGGCACCGCCACTATTGTTGAATCCAAGGAAAACACCTTCAGAGCGTGCTTTTAATATATAAGATATATAGAACTTCCTATTGTCTATTGCCACGGCTGGAAATGATGATCTCTCCACTAATCTAAAGGCCAGCAAAAGCCTTGTGTCTCTTATCCAAAGTTGTTAACCTCTTATGCCAGTCTATTCCCTTTTTCTCAATTTTCAGGGTACCCTGGACTTCAAAGGATACCCCCATGACTGAAAAGAAGATCTTCCCCTCACCAAAGCTTAACTGAGGAGAAAACCAGTTGGACTTGGTCAGAAACCTATGGAGTTGCACCGTTTGCAAGAGGATTGTCACAACCAGGCCTAGAAGAAATCATATTTTCTTTTGCATATAGTTACTAGTTCACTATCGTGCCTGGTGAGTGTCGTGGATACTCTTGTTAATTTGGCTAAAACTCCGGACAATATATGTCAATCAAACACCTCTAGAACTCTTTCTTTCCTTAACTTGAACATTAGCCACCCTCAGAAATTCTACCCATATCCGGAGGATGTGTTACATTATTATTATTAAACAATGAGATAAGATATACTGTAATACAGATTGAGCTAATAAAAACTGAATATTTTTTCATTTGAATATTTTGAAAATATGTTCTCTCATAAAGAGATTTATATTTTTAATCATTTCTAAAATGATTTTAGAAATAGGGAGATGAAATATGGGGTAGAGGGGAAAGGGGATGAGGGAGGGTTCTCAGGGGCTAGGGGATAGGGTAGGAGGAAGGGGGGTGGGGATATCTAGAGCCCTGCTGTATTTAAATTAACAAGAGGTTTTTCAGCTAGTAAGTATAATAAAATGCAATTCATGTATGCAAACAAATGAAAAATAAATGCAATTGACTAAAGATAATACTGTGTATTTAAAAAAATAAATTAAGAAAACAATACATATATTTAAAAAAAAAATTGAGATTATTTAAGGAAAAAAACTATTATTAAAAACAACAGAAAATAAATGTTATACAATAAAAACAATTAGTGAGATTGATATAGTATGTTTTACTTTTTCTTTAGTAAAAAAAAAAAATGACAGTTTTGTTATAAGTGGAGGATGATCCAGACCTACATTTATGCTTCGTGTCTTGAACAAAGAAATGAAACAAGTTTCAAACCACTTCTTTGGCATCAAAATAATACATCACTACTAACTATCAAATGACCCATTTTTATACTTAAAAAATACAGTGCAATTAGAAGCCATTTTTCTGTTAGGTTTCACACGGATAGTTTAAATAATATTAATCCATTCATAACAGACAAAGATGGTTGCAAGAGGAGAAAGAGAACTCTTATTCCTTTCCTCTCATTATTCTTTTACAGGCCTCTTCCCCACAGTCATAAACGGGGGTAATTTAGTCCAGGGCGGAAAGAAGAGAGAGAGAGAGAAAAGCAATGTCTGTAATCAAAGCCTCCAGTTCTTCAATTTGACCAATTGTACCACTTGATACTATACTACAATAAATCCATCAAATCCTTAAAAAATGAGTATGTTCAAGTTGGAGAGTATACATTTATTTATTCATTCAAATAATTAGGGTTGGTAAGTTCTTTAATATGTGTCAATATTTGTTATTTTCACAAATGGTCAATATTGAAGGCTTACATTTAAAGTGCAAAAATACACTTAAAAAAGTAAGCATTATGTATATTTCAACTATAAACAGTTAAATCTTTTTTATTATGTTATTGTTTATTTCAGATATTTCTATTATTTTTTTAGATATTTATTTCATTTATTTCAGATATTTCTATTTTAAGTCAATAATGCAAAAAGAAAAAGGTAGTAAGCCTTTTAGTAAAAAAAATAGGTCTAATAAAATAAAAATAAAATGTTTGAAGGCTTATTGTTCAAATTGTAGAGTTTAACACAGAGGTTCTCAAACTTAATTAGCATACCACTCTCTTTTCAGAGAAAAAAATACTCAGCCCCCCCCCCCCCTGGAAATTTACCTTATTTAAGCAAACAAACAGAAAGAGGCAGTGATTAATTTAACGTTCTTTTTTATATCTATATTTCAACCTATGTCCTTCAACATAGACACCATAAATCTTGAAATTATAAAATTATTTTTTAAAATAAACCGTAGTAATATTTTACATAACACAGAAAATTAAGATAATGAAGAACAACATTAATATAAATATCATGAATAACATTAAAAATCACACTAATGAGAAGTATGAACTAGGTGTATAAGTTTTTCCTATACAATTTTTTAATCATTTATTAGGCCATCTATTAGTAAAATTTCATAAATCAATATTATTGTGCTTCAAAAAAAAAAGGGGGGGGGGGGTAAAATTAAAGGGCTAGACATGTCAGCGAACTTGACCACTGCTTGTTATATTAATTTGCCTATTGTGTGTTTATTTGGAAAATCAAGAAATACAAATTTATCTTTGTGTTACCAAACAGATGGAACATGTACAAACGTTTTTCAAAAATGTTTCTTTATGCTTCCACCACCCCCTTATTTTTATTCAATGCCCCACAATTACAACCAAGTCTGCCAACACCCCCACCCCCTAGATCATTCCAGCGCCCCATAAAGAGCATTTTTTCCCAAAATCAATATTTTTATTTTGGTTCAATAATAATTTTTAATATCAGAAAAAAAAAATTGTGAACCTACAGCTCAAATTGGCACATAGATTTTTTTTAAAAAAAAAGTTTATAAGATAATGGATGAAAAGAATATCTTAGTTTAATTACAAAACTATTTAATTATTTAAATAGCTTTTAAAAATAACTTGTACATTAAAGGTGCATCATTTATTAAAGATAAGTAACATATATATATAAAAATATAAAGATTTGTTTAGCTTACATAATCATCAAATCCTTTGTCCTAAACATTGAAAGGTAGAGGTAATTTATAATCTTCTATACCGGTATATACAATATTACCTGTCCGAATGAACAGTAAGCATGTGCTTTACACTAGGGCTTCTTATACTTTTTCTACTCACCACCCCTTTTCCCCTGGGAAATTTTTACACGACCCCGGTTATATAAGTATATATAATAAGTATACAAATCAAAAATTTACTGGTGACAAATCATAAAGTTTTTTGATATGCATATAATTTTACTATTTATTAAAGATGAAAGCAAATTTGAATATTAATGAGATGGATGTTCTTGTTTGTTTTTACATAAAGAATTAAATCTTGGCTGAATAATTGGTACTGCAGGACGTAGAGCATCTTCAATGTTTTTAAGAGTTGATCATTATTTTGGTTTTATAATCGTCAATGCTGAGAATGCCCATTCTCTTAAATACATAGTACAAAATGGCAGAAGTATGTTTAGGGCTATTTCCTAAACGTTGCACATTCAAAAATCTTTTATTGTTGCAAAATTTTTCATTACCCCCATATTCAATTACGCGACCCCATATGGTGTTGTGAACCACAGTTTAAGATGTCCTGCTCTATACAATACTAAACCCTTGCACCGA
This sequence comes from Euperipatoides rowelli, assembly GCA_003024985.2. Taxonomy (NCBI): domain Eukaryota; kingdom Metazoa; phylum Onychophora; class Udeonychophora; order Euonychophora; family Peripatopsidae; genus Euperipatoides; species Euperipatoides rowelli. Next base: position 8,713 of record PXIH01S0075716.1, read on the forward strand.
TCTAGTCCAAATTTGACTTAATTATTCTTTAAGACCCAACACAAAATATAGGCAATCACTTAAACCAGTATACACCATTGCTGCACATGCACAGAGAGTTGAGGTTAATATAGGAATTTTTCCATTCTACACAATCCAAAATAAATTTGCCATAGTAATACTCTATAAGCCAGTGTAAAATATAGGCTACCATTAAACCTGTATACACCTCGGTAGTGTACACACAGACAGTTCATCTACATTTAAAATAATCAAGCAATTATGGGAAACCTTACTTTTATTATATCACCACATTTAATCTTGATATCACAATAGAGAGACTACATCTTCATTCTATCCCTTCTCTTAAAAAATTTACATGTATTGCATTAGAAAATAATTAGTAGTATAATTACAAATTCAGTGACCTGGAGTCAAGTTTTTAAGTATACTCAGCCCCTCTTAACCATTAAGATGTTTTAAAAAAAATTAATAATTCAATTTTGTTTTACTTGCTTGTTTCCGTATCTCTATGGAAATAAAAAAAAAGAAATTTATTTATAATTTAAATGATAGTTTCATCGACTATACATCAAATTGTAATGCATTAATAATTTGCTACATTGTTTATCTAAACTTTATTTATCGATAGTGAATCAGTGCACCAATGATAGTAAACCTGAAACAAGAGCCTAGAAATGGGTGACACTAAATCCTATTCACCGTATTAATAGCAGCAGTATTTTAAATTTACAGTCCTAACCTTACCCTTACCCTGAACCCTTACTCCTATTATGTATTAAACCCACTATGCTCCAACCCTATGATGATGAAGAGGTGAAATAATCTATTTTTGATTGATTTTGATAATTTGGAGCTACTTCCAAGATTTGGCATATATGACTTAAATAGATGTGCAGGTGTTGAAACGCGATAAAATGGGAATTTTTTACGCCTGCTTTTAGGTACTCCTAACCTGAAACCTCACAGGAAAACTCTTGTAGTTGATATTTGTTCTCACATGTACTTAAATATTTTGGCTCAATGAATGCAATCTTAAATTCAAAGTTGAATTATCAAAATAACAACATTGCTGGTGCAAATATTTCATTTGGCTGAATAATGTAGGTAACTATTGTTTTATTTTAATTTATCCAAATCTTTATTTTCAAAATAAGCATCAGAGCATTACTTTCCTAATATTTAACACTTCATGACCATGCTCTATAATATACCTCAGATATTATTATAAAGTCTATCATCCTATCCCCAAGATAGATCGGTCATTCAAATGCTTGCACATATATTCAATTTAAGCAAATGCTTACACTTTTAATTGTTATAGTATTTTCTGTATTATTTAACTTTAATAGAAATAAGTTTAAATCATTTTTAATGATGTTTTCATGTGTTTATTGAGTAGCAAAATGTTACTGGTTTTACTTGCTTGTTTTGATAATGGGAAATAATAGATTTCCAAGTACATCAAGATTTCCATTACGAGAAAGAAAAACAGAAAAATTTCAATAATTGGATAAGAAAACATTTTACAAGAACTTTAAAAAATTATAGTTCGGATATAGAAGATTCTTAGATTCAGAATTCATTCAATCCTATGTCAATCACATTAGTAATGACAGTTTATCGGTCATCTGCGTTTGAAAATGAGCACAGTTGCATATCATCTGACCATGAAAACTATTTTATAATTTCATTACAAACTAATAATATCATAAATAATCAACAAAAAAAAGGACAATAGAATACAGAGAAGAGGAATGGTTGCCTCTTTATGAGGAAGATATGGAGCAACAAGAGGCAGATCTCCAGTAAGGTTAGTTCAAGTTGATATATGATAAATAATCCTACAGACATTTTGTTTGGCTGGGTAATAGAAAACAATCATATATCACAAAAACCAGCATTTTAGTGAACATCCAGGAATAAATCCTGATTATAATACAGTAAAACCTGTCTTGGGAGACATCTGCTATTAGAGACCACCTGCATTTAAAGACCACAATATATTTGCACCAATCAATTTTTCCCACACTTGACCTTTTATTAAAGACCACCTCTCTAATGTGACCAGTGGCCAGCCTTTTTAAATTCCAAGCATTGAATTCAGCATTTTTTTTTGTAAGACCACGAGTTGTAGAAAGTGTGCCTTTTTTTTATTCACAGACAAATTTAATAAAAAAGGCAAATTTAAACAAATTATGTAAATGCCTATAAATATAACATTGTACTGTACTTCAATACCATATTGGGATTTTTGAGAGAAGATTGTTTGTTGAAAAAAGAGCAAAGTTTATTTTAGAAACCAATTCTTTGAAAGACCGTTAATTTATAGCAGAAGAAGTGGTCTTTCAAGACAGGTTTTCTTTTGAGGACCACCTGTTTTTAGAGACTGCTATTTCATGCAGAAGGGGTGGTCTCTCAAAATAGGTTTTACTGTAATTATTTCTAAAATCTTTTTTTAAAAAAGAAAACAGATATTTAAAAGAGAGTAATTTTGTGTTTTTTTTTTTTAAATAGGCACATTAAATATTTTTATTTTTTAATATTTTTTCCTACTAATAGAATAACTAATTGATGTTAAGAATATCAAAACTCCAAATGATATGAACATAATTAAAGGAATAACAACTTTTTTTTTTACAAAGGCTAAATTATGGCAGTCTGGAGGGATAGCCAAGTAAAAAAAAGTCAGTACATAAA
>PXIH01S0076260.1:0-10952 GCA_003024985.2 Euperipatoides rowelli
TTATAAGTATGACTTATAGCATTTGATTAAATACAATAATTTTCTTATTATTTATACTGAGGTCATTATTTACTTATCAAGCAAATAATGACCTCAGTAATTATTTACTGGGGTCATTGAGGTCATTATTTGCTTGGTACAAAACTTATGCACCTTTATACAGCTTTTTTTTTTTTTAAAAAAAGTAATTTTCAGATTAAAATTAAAATATAAAGTTATTTATTTATTATGAAAATATTTCTATTTGACAGTGCCCCCCCCCCCCCCCACCCCTATCATTTGTTTCTGGGTCCTTCCCTGACATACCTCTGTCCTATTTCATAACATTCTTTCAACACCATATCTATTATCTCAGCTGATATTAGCTGCTCTCTTTACAACTCCTTTACTTCTTTTTATTTTATATTTTCCATTCAAAATATCTATTTGGCAGTGGTATCACTAGACTCTTTCAGGGTCAAGGGGAGAGGTGCAAGCCATCATTTCTCAAATTTGAACCCCATTAGGCCAATAATACAAACTCAAAGCTAGACTTCTAGCTGATGTAATTTAATTATTTGAATTAAAAAAATATGTTATCAATATATAGAACATATAGCTTAAAACAACCTCCTCCCCTACCCCAATCCTTCATAACAGAGCCCTGACTCTGGATCTCACCAAGGTATACATGCACCTCACTTAACTGCTCTTAGTGGTCAAGTTTGGCTAAATGCAGGAAGATGCCATGGTTTGCATGAGTATGTTAACCTGATTAAAGCAGCAAAACATTATAAATACTTTTTTTGAAAGGCGTTCTAGAAACGGTCGTTCATTTCTCAAATTTCTTATTAAAACTTGTATTTGCGCAAGTTTAATACTAAAAAAAAAACATCTAAAAATGTTGGCCATCGAGCCAAGTGAAATTACGAACCCTTTCCACTCCTGAACATTTCCGAACTTTTGAATCCCACCACTCCAAAAGAAAAAAAACATCATTTTTTTTTTTTTATATACTTTGATTAGAAATGAAGAAAAAATAATTTTAAATAGTTTACANTTTTTATTTTTTTTTTAGATCTAAGTTGATAGCCCTAGGCATATTACATCAATAGAAAGATATTGAAACCACATATTCACATAAAGACTATTTTAGGGATTTCTTTTTTTTTAATTAAAGAAGAAATAACAATCATACGAATTTGAATTTAAAGACATTTTTACAATAATCGGATTATTTTGTAAAAGTTCAATTATGTGACTATTTCAATAAACTTTGTCTCTTACATGTCATTATCTGCCGTGACAGTCCACATAGTAATTATTTCATATTAGAATAAATGGTAAAAATTTAGAATAAATTTCTGTATAACCCAATTGAAAATGAAGTGAAACTTAAAACGATTTTGACAGGTCAAGAATAGAAATTTGAAGCTAGAACAAAAAAAAAAGTAGTTAGGAAAAATCGATATAAAATCATTATAAAAAATCAGAAGATATTTGAAAATTATAATCAAAATAAAAGGTCATTTTCATTTTCATTTTTGGGGAAAAGTATTGAGAAAATGTAGCTAGTTTTAAAAAAAATAATGTATTTTTATTATTATTATTATTTCACGTAACATATTTGTCCGGTTGGGGGCGACACTTATGCGGCTATTTAATTCGTCTATCTGGTGTTTCAATATTCGTCTATTCTGTACATGGTATGATAACTTTTCTCCATGTTGAACATCAAGTTTAAACTTAGTGGGTGGGTTTTAATCCTTTTACACTATCGAAAATAATAAGAATATGCATGGTTTATTTATTATTTTAATACCTTGTTCTGACTAACCGCAAAATTAATTTTAAGAAATATAAGCCATTGCACTGAATATTTTCAAGAATATAATTAATATTCGACACTTTATAAAATGTTAAGGTGAAATGAAAATTAAAAAACGAAATGACAATGTTGTAACTTTTCGAGAAAATTGAACTTTACTGAAAAGTGGTTAAAAGTTCCCAGAAAAGCTAAATTTTTACCCTGGAGAAGTAAATGTGGCTTAAATTAACCCCACATCATTCATTTAGTCATAACAGTAATAAATGTGCTTAATTTACTTTCACACATCATGACATCTATAGTTGGGTTACTTAGCACAATGATCATTCACTTAGTGATACTAAAATAAAAATATGTCACACAGGTATAATTTTTCACAGGAAAAAAATAGGATATAATGTCGTGCTCATTTTTTTTTTGTTTTATGGCCGCCATCTTGAAAAAATGCTGTCTAAAAATGGTTTGTAACAATTATTTTATCAAAATTTTTGTAATTACAAAAATGAAGAAGACTAAATTCTCTACAAAATCGTTTGTCCAGTGCTGTGAATCTGAGGCTACATGACTGTCAAAGTTACTCCAGTTACCCTAATTTTTTTAATTTTAACCTGACATTTTAGAATAACGTTACTATATTAGTAGTAGTACTAAGTACTGCTTGGGATAGTATTGAAGCGAAATGGTGCTTGGTGCAAAGCCTCAGTCCAAGTACTATATATAGATTTCAGACAGAGCATCTTCGTATTTACTCCTAGCACTGCTAAATCTGGTAAGTACTGTATAGTGTATATTACTTTGAAATGACCAATGAAAATACATAAACTGTACATGTAAGGACTACAAATTTGTAACTCCTGACTGTAATAGTAAGAATTGGTTTCATTAAAGGTCCTTTTTGCATTTTTTGTTCAAATTTTTGTGGACCATTACCCTAAAAATACCTAAAACTTGCTTTACTCTAAATTGCATCCGAGAGACTCCCCGAAATTACCCTAAGATAGGGTTATTAACTTCTCTAAAAGCAAAATTAATATATCTCCCACAATTCATGGTAACTACATTAAATGTATTGATCAAGCAACCATTTTAGGTCTTACTGTACAAAATAACCTAAAATGGCACAATCACATTCATGCTATTATTGTCAAAACACTTAAATGATTTTTTATATTATACAAAATGAAAAATTTAAAGGCGAATACATCGACCTTAAAATCAATTTGTCTTTTGTAAGGCCTTATCTCGAGTATGTTTGCTATGTGTGGTCTTCTGATCTCACTAATGCTCAAATCAAAGAATTGGAAAATATACAGAAAAGAGCTTGTAAGTTAATCTTGAGTAATAATTAGAGTTCATATAGTGATGTTCTTGTTACATTAAAGTTACAATCCTTACAAGAGCATAGAAAAACAATTACAATTAAATTTGCAACTTCTTTTTTTGAGGAGTTCAAAACTTATGCACCTACAAGTTGAAAGAATTTAATGAATACTTCAACAAGATCCTCAAATAAGTTCTTTATTCCCTTTATCTCCTATATAAAAGAGAAAATTTGTCCTTCTGTCCGTCTGTCTTTCTATAGACTACAAATCCACAGTTTACAAGCCAGGATCGTAAAATTTTACAGAAGGGTGTATTAAACACGCCTGAGGCAACTACCTGTAAATAAATTTGAAATCAAAATTAATTACTGTTAATTTTTAATTAATTAAAAACCGTTAAAATGCCTGGCCACGCCACGCCAGGGAGTATCTATACAAACAGACAGTTTACAAGCGTAGATCGTAAAATTTTACAGACAGGCATATTAAAACACGCCCCGGAGGCAACTAAAAAAATTTGAAATCGTAATTAACCCTTAAAATGTCACGTTGCCGGGTACTTCAGCTAGTTAGAACTAAAAGATATTCTGAATCTGCCATTCCTGCATTTACTAACTTATTAAATTCACTTAGATGAACATTTAGTATTTTGTTAATCACATTAAATTACAATTATTAAGTTAAAGCACTGTAAAAAAGGGATCATATCCTTTAGGGCTAGATCCATTTTAGATAACTTAATCACATTAATAGTTGTTGTTGTTTTGTACATTGTTCACTTTGTTGGAATAAATATACCTGAAATATATAGAATTCATAGCACTGGTTTTGCCCCAATAGCATAATGAAATCACACAACTACCATTGTTATACACTCATGAACAGCATATTTTCAAATTAAAAACAAATCTTATATATTTTGTGCATGCAAATGATTTTATAATAGGAAGTTTGTTATTTTATTTTTAATTTAAATGTATCCTTTGACAGAATTAACTATACCATGAGGGAAACTCCCACCCACCTTCCACCACCACCCCCCACCCACCCCCCCAACCCCACCCTGCAAATGGACTAAACCTTCGACTGGAAAATTCACAGCGCAGAAAAGTAAAATAAGTTTTTCTTCAGCCCCATGAACAAATAATAAAAATTTTAAAAGGAATGGTGGGGTTAATGGTCTAACACAGAATTGTGATGCTTTGAGACATTGGGTGATGGGTGGGCTAGAGTTTGCATGGATAATTCATGACTTTGAGCTTAGGGAAAGCAGTAAGACTGATTGTATGCATTGCTTTAAACGAGGCGTGTCCAACCAGTGGCCCAGGGGCCACATGCGGCCATGGATGGCTATGAATGCAACCCAACACAAAATCGTAAGCTTACTTAAAAATTATAAGAATTTTTTGTGATTATGATTTCTACCTGTTTGACCAGAAGAAACAAAAAAAATGTTAAAATTAACTAGTAAAATAAAGTGCAAGAGGCCTTGGTTGCAATGTTGCGTAAAATGAATTGGCATAGCGCCACTGTGCACCAAAGGCTCTCGCTAAATACACATGTGTGGCTTCAGTTTTACAGCGGAGTGCGGCTTCCAGTGTGTTATCTTCCAGGCGTAGACAATTGAATTGACACCATCATACGTTACGTGTGCTTATGGTGACTTGGTGAATAAAACAATGATTATCGTTAATATTTCAACCTAACTTAGTAAACGATAGATGTTTATTGTTATTTAGAAGACATGCAAGTATTCTTATTTGATTATTGAATCTTGCCTTCTATTTTCTATATCAGTGATCACAAACTTGTGCCGTGTTGATGATTTTAAAAGACCCTTCGAATGTGTCGGCACACATTTACGATTAGTATGTGAGGTTTTTTTTTTGTTTTTGTGCATCAGCTATCGTTAGTATTAGTGTATTGAATCTGTGGCCCAATAGAATTCTCCTACTTCTAATGAAGCCAAGGTTGGACACCCTTATCTAACAGATTTAGCGTGCATATCAATAATGCTGTATGAGTAATTGGGGACTTTGTAACCCTTATAGTGGAGAATCGAGAGAACTTGTTTACTTCATACCTAAAGCACTGGCACCTATAGAGCTTATTGATAACACTCTGAATAATATTAAAACTAAAGAAAATCGCTATAAATGTTTTATGGACGAAAGACTAATTCATCAGAAGCAAACTACGCCTGATGTGAGTCACAAGAACAAATTTTGGTTAGATTCCGTTATCTGCCCACCAACATAATTAACGTTAGGAGTCGGGCGACACCATAAACTAGTAGCCTGTGGAATTAGTATTTTTTTTCTCTCAGATTTTAGTATATTTTCTTTACAGTCCTAACCTTACCATAACCTTGAACCCTAAGATAATCTAGATGTGAAATAATCTTTTGCTGAGCGCCAATCTAGATAATTACAACTTACTATTGTCAGCCATATTGGTGGGAAGATAACGGAATCTGACCCAAATCCATTATTCTATTACAAATTCCCAAAAGTATCAAAAACCATTATAAAACTAAACAATTTCCGTTTGACAAACTTTTTACCAATAAATGGTGTTATGTAGTAATCCGTGTGGATAGGTTTACTCAGCAGACAATACTATCTAAGCATTCTAATCACTACAGATTTCTCAAAATCTGGGCAAACATTACCCCCATCTAGCATGATTTTCTTAAATTATTCACCTTGTATGCTTGCTATTTTTATATTTCTTAATGCCCCCCTATTCCACCTCCCTTTCTACCCCCCAAAAAATACTATATTCCTGATCAATCATACAATTTTTTTAAAATAATTGTTTCTTTTATTCCTTACGGCTAAATTAACATTTTCCTTTTCTTTTATGATTGGCGATCAGCATCACTTTAAAGATCGATATCAATTAAGAGATGTTTTCTTTTTTGTTCTTTCTCTTTCATAACTGTATTTGAAATTTCTTTACTCCATTATGGAGTTGCACGTTTATTGTCTTTACGGATTACATCCGTTAGTCGGTGTATCCTAGCTGATCTGCTCAAGAGCGTCTCGAGTATTTTAAAGATTTCAAGTGTGTGTGTGCAGAATCGACATTAGCATTTTTTTTTAGACAAATTGCCATATTTTATTCTAATTTTGAAAATAAAAAAATTATCGTATTTTAAAATTAACTTTAATTGAAAGGTAAGGAATTGCAATAATGATTTATATATTAAATAAAAAAATGAATTATATTGTGTTTAAAAAATTATTTATTCAGAAGCTTTTTTTTTTTTTGCTTTTTTGTAATTTAAAATATTTAATTAAAAAAAAATTGTTAAAAACAGATTTTCCAATATTACAATTTTTTATCTGCAACAAAAAGTAGTAAATAAATTGAATTTTTCATTTCAAATTGTATCAGATTAAGTGTGTAAACTAAGAGAAGTGGCAATGTTGAACTGAGAAATAATTACCTGCCACTTCTTTTACTTTGTATAACCTTGTGTCACCATTTCTTTTATTTTGCACATCCAAACTGATACAATTTGTGCTAGCCTACCATCTTTTATTTTTCATACCCAAATGATACGATTATGTTGGATTATGTTGTCACCTCTTTTATTCTCCGTACACAATCTGATACAATTTACATTGTCACATCTTTTATTTTGCATAACCAATCTAAAACAATTTGTGTTGACACTTGATTTAATTTTCATACCCAATCTGATCCTATTTGTGTTGCCACTTCATTTAGTTTGCATATCCAGTCTAATACAATTTGTGTTGACACATTTAATTGTCATACCCAACCAGGGGCCATTTGTGTCACCATCTCTTTTATTTTGCATATCCAGTCTAATACAATCTGTGTTGACACTTCATTTATTATTCATATCAATCTGATACCATTTGTGTTGCCATCTTTTATTTTGCAAACCCTAACAAAATCAATTTGTATTGCCACCTCATTTAATTTGCATACCCAATCTAATACAATGTGTTGACACTTCAATTATTTTCATACCCAGCTGATACCATGTGTTGCCACCTCTTATTTTGCATACACAATCTAATACAATTTGTGTTGACACTTCATTATTTTCATACCCAATCTGATACCATTTGTGTTGCCACCACTTATATTTCATGTCCAATCTAAATCAATTTGTTGCCAACTCTTTTATTTTGCATACCCAATCTAATCAATGTCTTGACACTTCATCTATTTTTATAATCAATCTAGTGCCATTTGTGTTGCCACCTCTTTTATTTTGCATACCCATTCTAAAACAATGTGTTGACACTTCTTTTTTTTTTCATAACCAATCTGATACCATTTGTGTTGCCATCTCTTATTTTGTAAACCCTAACTAAATCAATTTGTGTTGCCACCTCTTTTATTNTTTATTTTGCATACCCATTCTAATACAATTTGTGTTGACACTTCATTTTTTTTCATAACCAATCTGATACCATTTGTGTTGCCATCTCTTATTTTTCAAACCCTAACTAAATCAATTTGTGTTGCCACCTCATTTATTTTGCATACCCAATCTAATACAATGTGTTGACACTTCAATTATTTTCATACCCAGCTGATACCATGTGTTGCCACCTCTTTAATTTGCATACACAATCTAATACAATGTGTGTTGACACTTCATTATTTTCATACCCAATCTGATACCATTTGTGTTGCCACCACTTATTTTTCATGTCCAATCTAAATCAATTTGTTGTCAACTCTTTTATTTCGCATACCCAATCTAATCACTGTCTTGACACTTCATCTATTTTTATAATCAATCTGGTGCCATTTGTGTTGCCACCTCTTTTATTTTGCATACCATTCTAATACAATTTGTGTGGAAAACTAATATTTATTTTCTAAATTTTAGTGAGATATTTGGTTGTAATATTGTCCCTTTTCTTCCAGCTGTGACAGACAAGTCATGAGAGCATTTGATTTAGGAAAGCAAGGGGGTTGACTGCTGGCACTAGTTGAAACCTGGCACTAACCTACCAAACAATTTATAAAGATTTTTATGCCTGCAGGCCTAATCGAGTGATCAAGACGGATCTACCAGCACTCCAGCCGCCATGTTGGTCACTGGTTCAAATCCAGAATAACACTGTCTCTGGATAAGACATTGCATATGCAGATTATGTGTAGTTTCCAGTTTGTACGAGGAAGAAAAAAATATTGTATGTTGAGGTGCAATGGTCCAACCAGGAGAATGCAGGACTGCCACATGATCAGACATATTGTCCTGGGGAAGTTTAGATCCCCAGGGGTGATAGTACCTCTCCGGGAGTTTTTATGAGCCCAGGTGAACAGAGGTGATATAGAAAATTTACATTTCTAAGTAATAAAATTCATTAATTTTTTTTAAATATTTTTTATTATAAAAGAAATAGTAGAAGCTATATTGAAATTAAAAAATAATAGATAAACAACTATATTTACATTTATTGTGAAAATTAATAGGCGGGAAAATAGAAAGCAGGTTAATAATAATCTAATAAGAATACTTACACGACTTCTAAATAATAATAAACGTCTATCATTTCCAAAAGGTAGGTTGAAATATTAGCGATAATCACTGTGTTTTACTCGTCAAGTCGCCACAAGCACACATAATGTCTGATGGTGACAATTTGATTGTCTGCACTTTGAGAATGACAAACTGGAAACCACACACCACCATAAAACTGAAGCCATGCATGCATACAAATAATGAGAGTGTATGGTGCATGGTGGCACTTTGCCTAATACACAATGCACACTTGAATTATTTTCCACAATTCATTTTACATGACATTGCAACAGCGCCCTCTAGCTCTTTATTTTATTAGTTAATTTGAACATTTTTTATTTCTTCTGGTCGAACTGATTTCAATTATAATCACAAAAGGATTCTCATAATGTTTTAAGTAAGTTAATGATTTTGTTTCGGGCCACATTTATAGCCATCCTGGGCCACATGTGACCCACGGGTTGGACAAGCCTGATCTTGATTCTAGATCATGGGCTATTTCTCCAGAGATTACAAGATTATACTGCCCTTAAATTCTATTGTTAACTGGATTGCTTTGTTCCTCACTCAGTGAACAAGATGAATTAAGAGCATAAATAATCAAAATATGTTAAAATTTACAAGTTTGAGTGGAGTTCCTCATGGATCAGTATTGGGTGATAATATTTGCAATAATAGTTAATGAGATTCCATTAAATAACCAAAACCATTTGAAATACGTAAATGTTCTTATTGTCTTTTGGGTTGTTGACCTTGATAATGTCAATATTACCCAAATAGTGGCTAATTCTTTATTGGAACAGGTTAATACAATACATATACCATTGATCCCCCAATAAATGTGGTTTCATCATACATGAATTTCAATGGATAAAATTGCATCCAATGTAATTTTTGAGGCTATAACTATAAAAGAAAAATAATGTGTTTAGATTTTGGGTCTTTGGATACAATCTGATTTTAAATGGGATGCACATATACAAAATCAAATAAAAAGATGTACATGCCATATAAGTAAAAAAGAATGGACAGTGAAAGCAAGATCCTAATTCTGATATACATACAACTTTCTTTCGATCAGTTATTAGAGTATAGCTTGACTGTTTGGAATTCAACTCTCACAAAGAAAAAGGTTTTTACTTTAGAATTAATTAAAAAAAAGAGCCCTCGAAATTATTATGGGTAATAAAAAACAATGATTTAAATCACACATTAAATAATTTGGTTACTTTAAAATCATTAACCTCAAGAAAATTTAAACACAAATCTTATAGCTTTGGAATAATCTATATAAAATTCTTAGGTTTGTGGAAGAAATAAACTAGCTCCATTTATTGATTAAATTTGTAACTAAAAGCCAATAATTCAAGCTAATATCAGTATTGGGTTTTAACTGTTAGGTTATTAATTTTTCAACGAATGGGGAGTGGGAAAAGTGGGTGGAGAAGGAAAATATTAATTACCATCACAGATGTTCTACAATGGGTTATCTAGTTTTTTTTAATATTTATTTAGTTTTTTTATCATTAGTAATATCAAATTATTAAACAATCAATAACATATACATGAATAGATTTAATTATTTTAAATTACTATATTGTGAAATTTAAATTTGAAAATGATAAACATGTCATTTCTATTCAAAAATACAACTTATGTATTCTTAATTTATATTTTTATCTACTTCACAAATAATTAGTTATTCTATATCTTTGTAATAAACCCTAAAAACAGCAATGGGCTAAGGGTTTAATGTTTATTGTATTCTATCGCATAAATTTGGCATTAGTAGTATACTTTATTGTATATATTTGGTTTACAATAAAACCAACAATAACAATGATAACAATAGCAATAACAATAATAGCAACAATAACAACAGCAACAACAATAAGAATTAGAACAATAATAAGAAAAAGATTAAGAATTAGAATAAGAATTTGAACAAGAATAAGAAGAAGCAGAATAAGAATAATAAGAATAAAAATAAGAATGATAATAATAATAATGTTGAATTTCTTCGTCCACCGAGTACAAATACTATATTACCGACTGCTTTAATCGTATAAGTTGAAGCAGTAGTGGATAATTCAATAATAATAATAGTAATAATAAATGTGCATTGTAAGTTGCATCTATTAAATTTGAATAAAGTGCACGAGAGAAGTAGCCTAATCAATAACAATAATAATAATAATAACAACAATAACAATAATAATAATAATAATAATAATAATAATGAACAAATGGGGTTGGAAAACAATTGAGTCTGTCTTGTCATAGTTAAGTAATATGAAAACAGCAT
>PXIH01S0076547.1:3426-15857 GCA_003024985.2 Euperipatoides rowelli
ATTTCGGACATTTCAATGTTCCTTTTTTCTATAACCATTAAAGCTATCAATGTGAATTTTTTATATGTTGTTAATACATGTTAGGTAAACACTTTTAACACAGGGATTTTCATATATTCAATTTAATACAATATATGTATAGTAGAAAAATCAAACAGTTAAAAAATTACCTTAAATTTTAACACATTAATTCTCAGCTTTCCATTAAGTTATATGATTTTTACTGTGTTAAAGTGTGTAAAATAACAAAAAGAACTGACAAATAAATGAATCTTCTATCTTTAATACTTTCATAGAAAAGGTACATTTTGTAATGAAGTAAATTTCCAGGAAATGCATTTTATAATACCACATTTTTCCAGAAGTTATTCCTTTGCCAAAAGCACAAAGACAGTATTTTAAAAAATTATTAAAAATATTTCCAATTTAGCAACTTACTGTATATGCACTATATACCATTTTGACCAGAAAATTCANAATAATAATAATTATTAAAAAATGTATTTTTTTTTTCAAATTTTGAGGTAGCCATCCCCCTTAAAGGTTGTATAACCTTCAGAATGATTAACATTATTTGCTATTGCTAATTTTGTTAAGTCTATCAAAGGATGACACACTCACAAGCTTATCAACTACATTGTTTAGTCCTTCCTTCAGACTCTTTTTCAAGTAGTGGCATTTTCTTTTTATACATTTCTACTGGAAATCTATTGGATATGTGATAGTCCTTCGAGTCTTTGACTTGAGTTTAGGCTAATGATTAATTTTTATATGGGCAGCTGTCAATTGCGGTTATTTTTCTGCTTTTGTAATGGAAGCATTGTATCGTATCGGTCAGTAAGATGTTTTCTGATCACAATAGATACAAATAAAATCACGATTTTGCTAGGCTAGCTTTTATATTTTGATTATAATTTTTCATGAAATCAAAGTGTTCATTGTACGAGTCACAAATTGGTAGCCTAACATGATGAACCCCTCCATATTATTTATTTAAAAAAAAAAAAAAAAAAAAACTATGAGATGTTACATTTTCCAAGAAACTTTGAGTGCTTTTTCTTACAAATGTGGCGTTAGCATTTTTTTTTTTTTTTTAATTTTTTGAATGAACTGTGTACTTTCCTAATGTTTAGTTTGCAATTTAGCGCTTACAACTTGGCTAGTGATGCTAGTCATGCTGTCATATGACTGTGGAATAGAATAGAGTAGACAAAACAATGACCAATACACGAGTAACATAACGTAACATCTGCATTTTCAATCTCGCCGTGTAGCGATATTATGATAACGAGAGTTTACCAACAAAGTCATTTGAAAAGCATCTATAAGGATGAAATGCTATATAACTGATAACTGCAATATCGCAAAAGATAGTAGTTTAATTGTTGCCATTAATGCCATAATAATGGCAGGCTAGTAAGGACAAATTTATTTATTTTGATAACGTTTATTTGATTTTATAAGTTTCTTTTTTTTTTTTGACTGCAAGTTTTTAAGCGTATTGGCAGCGCAGCTACGCCCTCCTTGAGGATTGCCCCCAGGGCGGCCACGACTGTATCACCCTAGTTACGGCATGGGTTTAAGTAGTTAAATTTATAGTTATATAAGGTTTTGTTCCGATAGATTTATTTTAAGCCAAATTTACTTAATATTTAAAAAAAAAGGAATAATAATAAATTATGATTTGCTAATTTACCAGATGGAAGGCTGCTTGATATACAGTATCACGCCAAAAAAGTCAAGTATTTTATTTAAAAAATACAAAATATTATTAAACTAAATAATAGTAGTGACATATTATTTATAGAGCACTCAATATTCAATGAAATCGCATAAAAGTGCAGTTTTGCATTATTCCAAAAATACAGTATTTGAAAATGAAATAAAGTTAATATTCAATTTTATGTTTTTACAATATTTAAAAATGCAAAATTAAATAATTCAATTTAGTATTTCAATATTTAGAAATGTGATTAAATAAAATTCACACATTAGTGGAATAGTCTTTGAGTGTAATAAAAGTGGGATAATGATCCAATTTTATATGATTTCAATAGTGTTTAATTAAAAAGTTAACCAAGTTATATACCAACCCAACTTTATAAATGAGTAAATACAATAATGGTAATAAATATAAACGATTATATATGAATTATGTTTAAATTTAAATGCTTTCTATTGTTAATTTGAATATAAGCTACTGTATATACTGTAGGCTAAGCCTGATCTGAAATGTAATTAGCACTTGCTGTTTTTTGTTTAAATAGATCAAAATTAAATCTTTAAATGTTTTATAAAATTCAGGTATAATTACGGAAATTGCAGTTATTGGGATTCTAAATACAGGGGCCTAGCTATCACCATCTTTGGCTGAAAGGCCGAAAATTGGAAAATTTTGTGTTGGCACTTGGGTTTTAATCCAAATGAAGGAGAAAGAAAAACTGTTGGTAATTAAAAAAAAATTATACTGGATTGGAATTTTTAAAATAATGACTTGGAAAATTTTACATTTTGACATCTAAAATTGATCTGAATATAATATGCAAAGACCCGGTCATCCAGCAGCTGTTTAATAGTTGTGGCTGGTAATTTGAGGGGTCAAGAGTTGAGAAATTTCTCCCCCCCCCCCCCCATAAAATTCTCTAGCTACGGCTCTGAATAACTATGAATCATAACTGTCACCTACTCTAAAATATATATACCGTACAATATATATTTTACAGTAGATATATTTTAATATTTTTATGTCAAAAATTATTAAACAAGACTATATTTTTACCTGTGGCTAAATATTGCAATGTTTGGAAGAAAAAAAAAAACTGTTCGCTAGATTGAATTACTTTATTTATCTAGATAAATGCTATATTCTTATTTTCTGCACAAATTTTCCCAACTGAGTTAAAATCGACGCTCTACACATGTACTGCAAAATTATAATTTTTCAATTCAAGTAGTATTTATCATGGACACCTAACCAAAATCTTTGTTTTTTTTCTCTTCCCATTTTAATATAATAGTCGACAATTGCCAAATAACGTTTACTGCGAGTCAACATTTTAATACCAACTTTCATATAGCATGTGTGCATAGTAGAGAGTAGTGTCATATACTGTCCAGCAGTATAAATTAATAGACGATCTTGAAACCAAAATTACCAAATTTTGCTCTACATGTGCATATCTCAGAGATTAATCCTGACAGAAATGAATCAAATCTTATGTATGTACTTACCTGTAAATATTAAAGTTAAAAGTGGACAAAATGAGAAGATTTTGTTTCTATCAGTGAAGGTAATTGTCTGTAGGAAGAGGAAACTTGTTTCCATCATGATAAGGGTTAAAAGGTGTATTTTAGTAATAAAGAATTAAACAGAAAACAAAAAAAAATTGCCTTTAAATTCTTTTAATAAGTGCAGTTGGATACAATTTTGATGCAGCAATGAACTTCACCAAATACAAAATTAAATATTTGACAGCTAGAGAAATTACCCAAGCTGTGGTGAAGCATTATGACACTGCACTGAATAATCATAAGCTAAATTGACAAGGCAAAAAAAAAAAAAAACCTTTTGGGAGAAGGAAAAAAAAACTAACAATGGTAATCAGAAGAGAAATTTTAGAAATGAGAACCCAAAATTAATATATCCAATTTCACTATGTTGTATTTAGGAAAGGAAACAGGAAAAGGTGTTGTTGAGCAGGTTGATAAATTGCATATTGTAGAAATTGTTAAATAGGAACATCGGTGCTACCAGCACACCAAAGCGACAATAACAGAACAATTAAGAATCTATTAATTGTCATATGAAATTACAGCAGGCTTTTAGATATAAAATACTAAAATATTTTCTTCTGATTACTAAATTATATAATAAAACTACTTTTAGAATAGTTACAAGTTTTTGGTGCGATTATCTACAGCACCAGTGTTGTCATTTTTCTAAAGAATAGTATCTATGTAATATTGCAGAGTAATGATGATCAACTTTTAAAGAACAAATAATAATAATAAACACAAGGGATAAATCAGATCTGTGGCAAGAACAAATTCTACAAAAGTATTAGAGCAGGTTAAAAAATATGAAATTGATCATCTTTAGTTGCAATAAGACATTTAAATATAACAAATGATAATTTTTATAAAAATACTTTAAAAAAAAAGAGGCTAGAGCATCAACAGAGCTCTATAACAGAAAAGGTCATGTGCATTCATAGGACTACACTGAATGCAAAAGCAAAAACATATAAGTGTGTAACCAAAAATGTTTAAGATTGAAAAAAAATGAACAAAATAACAAAAATTGAAAAAAAGACCTTTAGCTACACACTTATTTTCTCTTGATGTGCTCTCCAATGGATTTCTATTTTTTTTTTTACAAAGAACAGATTTACTGCAATAACAATTTTGCTTTATTTTCATAAAAAAAAAAGTCCTAAATCTGGATTAAATTTTCAATAAATGGTTTTCTTTCTTTAAAAAGAGTTAATTTTTTTTTAAAGTATCAATAAATTCAGTCCATTTTTGCTCAACTTCAAACTTGAAGTAAATGATTTCCATTGTGTTGTTTATATAACAAATTATCTTTAACAGTTTATACAGTAATGATGACTTTCAAATGATGAAAATCATATTAATAATAAGAATTCTCCTCAAATTTATATTTAATATCTTTGTAATTTGTTAGGTATTGATAAAATTAATATGGAAACTGACTGTTCTTGAAAAAAAAAATTTTTTTTTTAAAAAAGAAAAATTTTAAGGAGAAACTTATTTTACAAAATTAATTATTCTGTTTGAATAAAATTTACAAAAGAAAAAAAAAATTTCAATATGAATACCATATACTGTACTTAAAGTATGTATTTATATACTGCATACAGTATATAAATTTATACTATAAACAATATAAAGTATATATACAGTATAAACATATACAGTAGGTATTAAGAATATACAGTACATTGTATATATAAACAAAGTATATTCAATGCATATTAATATACTGCATGTACTGTATATATGCAAATACAGTAGATGCAATACATTAATATGGACCGTATATACTGTACAATATATACTGTATATAATGTAGATACAGTACATATACTATATTACATAGTTTAGTTACATACATAATATATAGTATATACTGTGCATATTTATATACTGGTACTATATATGTTAAGTATACTTGGTACTGTTCATAAACAATATACATTGTACACATTTAAATACTGTGTGCATATACTGTCCAGTAATTTATATAGAATTTGCATACATATGNCCTATATAACATTTTATACATAAATTATATACTGTAATATATTAAAATGTTTAATAAGTGGAAGTTAAAATAGTCAAAATAAAATATTGATGCAACAATTAAACTTTTCTTATGTTTTATGCAAGCAACAAGGCCATATCTTAGATGTTCAAGATGCACATATATTTTTAAAAAATCTATAGTAATATCTTACATTAAAGATGGTTTAAAATAATTAGGAAGATAACTTTTTATACAAAATCCTGAACTTTATTTTTTTAATATATATATATATACTGTATATAGGCCAAATCACATTTTAACATAGTATGGTTATACAAAAATGCGTAATATAAAAAATGCAATCAAAAATCTCACTCCGAAAAAGTTTCAATTTTTTTATTATTGTCATCACACAATATGGGTAAATCGGTCTTTTGCTATGACCATTCTCACTCATATTATATACTAATGTACTTTTAAAAAAATTAAAACTCTTTCATTCCTTTTTACATTCTAACACAAATTATTGAGGAAAACATTTAAAAAAAAAAAAAAAAATATTAAAAATAAAGTAAAAATTTGGCACAAAGTTTTAGACTGCCAGAAATAAAACATCCTGAAACAATTACAACACTAACACAAATTCATTTCAATGATGTTTATTATTAATGTATGCAAGAAAATTTGCAACTTGGAAGATATTTACAAACTTACTGATTGCACAAAATAAAAAAAATAAATAAAATCATAAATAAGAAAACAGGGTTACTTAAAGATTGCATTTTTTTCTCTTGATGTAGGTTTTGTTTCAAGAAAAAGCAAAATCAAATGTGTTTTAAAAAAAAAATATATAGAATGATTTACAAATAAACTTCTTAATCAAAACTTTCTTGATCATTGTAAACAATATTATGGAATTAATCCAATAGAAATTTGTGATATAATGTAATCCAAAGAAAAATATATATTTGAACTACATAAAAGGAAGGAAGATAGGGGACATTGAGCTGTATTGGCAATTTTTTGTTCACCAATTCTCTTTCTACGTTAACTGAAGAAAACAAACTTGAATGTAGAATGAAGTCCATTTTACAACAATGCTATTAAATTTAACACACAAGTCTTTCAATATAAAGAAACATTCATAGAAAAGCTTTTATAAAGATTGCAGAAACATTTCTAAGCACAAAAATATTTAATACTTGTAACTTATTTTAAAATTTAATTTACTGTATATTTCTTTAACTGAAAGATGATGACTAGGTGTTTTTGTTTTCGTTTTGTTTAAAAAAAAAATGGAAACATTAATAGATTTACCAGTCTATAATAAACTGGCCCAAACTCTAATAAATACACTTTAAAAACAGCACAAAAAAATGTATTGTCATGTCGTTTGCAGTGACAATGGCAAATGTACAATAGCATGACAAAGATTTGTAGGCAACAGAACTGAGAAATTATTAAAAAAATATTGTATATACTGTATATACAGTATATATACTGTATATACACTGTATATACAATATACATTATACTAAATACTGTATATTGTAGAAATAATAGAATATTAATTTCCAACAATATGAAGGAAGATAGTACAAAAAGTGTGCAATTGAAATAGTTGACTTCTTTAAAATATGAAGATTTTTTAATATTTTTTTTTTTTTAGTCTTTCATTTCATTCGTTCAATGAACTACTGTAGTTGTCTAAAAGTTATAACAATTTTAACAAGTAGTCGTGAATATTCCAATTATTGATATAACTATGAATGAAAATTAATGGTTAATCAAATATAAAATATTACCCGTCGGGGCGATGATTTTTTTTTTTTAAATTCATCTGCCTAGCTAACTTTTTTTTTTGTGAAAAAAAAAAAAAAAAAAAAAGCCGTCACAGAAAAATATAGTGATAGAATTATAAACATAGTACTGGCTAGTTATAATATATAACATTCTAATTTATTTTGTAGCATGGCAGTAGTTACTATTTCATAATAATTAGTAATTTTAAATAACCAAGGCAGGGGTGGGAGAGCCTTATAAATTAAACTAGTAAGGATATGATTTAATATTCTATTAAATGATCAGCTATTAAGGTTTTATTTTATTAAAAGCTGATCAAATAAATTTAAGGCTTAAAAATTCAAGCCCATTTCAAAATAAAACAACAAAAAAATGTGTTGGTACATCTATATTATGAAATGTACATAGTTTTTTTTTTTAGTTTTTTTTTTAAATGACAGAGAGCAAGAAAAATAAACACATTCTTAACCACACTACACAACATACCCATAAAAGTCAGATGTCTAACAAAGATTTTTTTTTTTTTTTTTTTTAATAGTTTAAACCCCTTTTTTTTAAATTTATTTTGTAAAATATGTAATAAGATAGGCTACAATTTTATATTTGCTTGCAATTTTTTTTCTTTTTTTGGTTTGCGCCTATCTTTACAAGGGGTTTGTCGAGAAATATTTATATACAACAGAAAGGTTTAGTATGGAGTTTCACCACACTCATTAAATATGACAAGAAAGCCAGCGATGTAATCAAGTTACAATCACACGATAAATATTATTTGCAAGCATAAAAGTATAAACAAAACAAAAAAATAAAATAAACAAGAGCGTGCACGGAAAATGTGCACTGAAATCACTTCAAAATATTAAAGTTACTGTAATGCAACTTATACAGAGAAATAGAACAAATCAAAGCATATAATTATTAAAAATACAACAAATAATTCTATACTGTATAGTTAACATTTGTAATGCTCATTTAGTGAAAAAGAGCAACACAACTATTACTCTTTTAACACAAGATTATTTGCATAAATCCTTGATCTGCTAAGTTACAGCAACAACTACAAATACTTTTGTTTTAAAATAGATGGCTGAGCATTACATAAAAAGGAGAGGAGAGAGGATACAAAAACAAAGAAGCAGTAGATTCCACCATCTTGAAGATACCAGATGTCGTTCAATAGGCCTGAGGAGGCTCCACTTGCATGGGAGGCTGTCCATTCATCACAGCACCACCATTGTCACCAATCTCTGGAGACACTAAATAAAATAAAGATATTAGTAATACTTAAAATCAGTCTAAGAAATCATTTACATAATAATAAAAATTAAAAATATATTCAGTCTTTATTTTTGTACAACTTCAGTATTTCAAATAATTTTAAAATGGCCATAATGAAGATGTAAAATAATCAGTAAAGTAAAATTAACAGTTGTGAACAATATTTTTCAAAGGGCAAATATCTACTATTCCTAAGGTAAACCCATTTTTAAGCATTTAGAACTAACAAATATAGGCTTATATTCTGATTAAATACAACCACCGAAACATAAACTACTGGGCCCATTTTTTTAAGTTCTTATCAAATAAAAAAGCCAAAATGTTGACTAAATAAATTTATTTAAAATGAATACTATAATGTCTTTAAAAAAAATACTTAGACTGTATTGAAATAGCTGAACAAAAAAAAAAGCATTTTCATATACTTTGCAAAAAGCATATTGAATTATTATAAAACTAAAATGGATGTAATTATTACAGCCAAATTACAATCTCACTCTATCACTAATACTCCCCACCCCTCACCTGTTGACTACCTATATACCCCTTATCCTTCTTTCCAGCCTAAGGTCAGTGATCTGAGGGCAGAGTAGGGGAGGGGAGATAAAAGAGTTTACTCCAAATCAGTTCAGTCGTTTTGGGATATAAAAAAAAACATATACAGGGTTGTTTTTTCCTCTACCATAACTATTTCTTCTTAGCTTTGGTCATGGATTCTACTGTGAGCTAGAATCATTTCTTCACAAGCTACTTCCAATGAAGGTGTCATATACCACTTTATTTCTGTCCCTCAGTTAACCATCTAATAAAGCTAAAATGTTCAAAGGGAGTACCCCTCTATATGTCATAAGGGGTAGGGGATTACAAAATTATATAAAGGTACCTAATAGTATTGTACTAAAGATTGATAAGCATTTGTATTATTTACTGAACTCATTTACTTTTAATGGGCAATGTATTTTTAATGAAAATCTTAGCCTATATTCTAAGTGTTTGACTAAGATATATTTTTGAGTTTAAGCCTCTCTGGATATTCTCACTGTTAAATCAACTTTTTTTTACTGTGTTTTTTTAAATCGTTTGTAACAGTACAGACATAAAGAATAATTTAAACTATATTATAGCTTACAATTGGCTTTTTTTTATATAAAAAAAATAGTTATAAATTTTAACATGTAGTGATATGATTTCTCTCTCAGTTAACCATCCAATAAAGCTAAAATATTCAAAGTGAGTAATCCTCTATATGTCATTAGGGGTAGGGGACTACAAGATTATATAAAGGTACCTAATAGTATTGTACTAAAGATTAATAAGCATTTGTATTTTTTACTGAACTCATACTTTTAATGAGCAATGTATTTTTAATGACAATCTTATATTCTAAGTGTTTGACTATATATTATTGAGTTTAAGCCTCTCTGGATATTCTTAATGTTAAATCAACTTTTTTTTTTTACTGTGTGTTTTTAAATTGTCTCTTTTTGGTTTACAACAGTATGGACATAAAGAATAATTTAAACTATTATAGCTTACAATTGGCTTTTTTTTTTTATTAAAAAAAAAATAGTTACAAATTTTTAACATGTTTAACATTTTAAATTGAAAAACATGAGTTTTATTTTTCCATTTTTTTTTTTAAATATAAGAATGTTTTTGATTACTTTACTCATTCATTTTTAAGTATTATAATATTTTTTCTACTTCATTCATTCATTTTATGAGATTTTAAGTCAAAGGTCAAATGAAATGTTTATTTTTTATTATTTAGTTTCAAACAATACTCCACCAGGAAAAAAAAAAAAGGTATTTACAATTCAATTTTTAAAAATATTTCTAGATCCTTCTCCTTTAAATAGCATTGTCTATAGTATATGCAGGGCAAAGTTATTTTTCAATGTACTGTTAATACTGTAGTTTTGATACAATAGTGTATACTATACTTAGTACCTGTATAAAAAATTTCTAAACGTTGGTGCCATATGGGACAGGTCTTGTGGTTGAATTATTGTGAATGATATAATGATGTACAGTAATTTATTTTGTTAGATAATTTGAATAGTAATATTTAAGATATTGTAAACTGGTATAAGTTAATAACTACTTTTTTGTTACAGATATTGGTTAATAAAACAACAAAAAAAAAAAAAGAGAGAAAAGTTCGCAAGATTGGAGAAGAAAGAAAAAAGAACTTAGAAAACATTCAGCTTTAATAGAAAGAATTAGAAAAAAAAAGTAGAGAGAAAGAAAATAATAATCTCTTGTGTCAGTGGAGTGTCCTCATCAGTACCTTATTTACAGTAGGTTCATACAAATCTCCTCATAATTTAGAAAAGGTGCCAGAGCTTTATGAATGTCTTATAAGTAGGGACAGACATTTTCACTCTTTGTAGCATTAGCAAAAGCATATATATGTTTCTTTAAATCTTCAATTTTTTTGTTTGAATTGGGTCATTTAAATGCATTTAAAAAAGCAATGAAAAAGCCAAATTGAACCATAAAAGTGAAATTCAATTTATTGTGCTATAAAAAGCGAAATTCATTTTGTACTATAAAAAGATGAAAAGGTCTTTCTTTTTAAACATTAAATTTTTTGTTTTCTTTTAAACTAAAATTGCCCATTCATACCAAAAAAAAAATTGTCATTGAAAATAAGCTAATAAGTAACATGAGACTTCCTGGTCAAAGTGAAAGTCAATATAAAATATCTTGATTTTAATTAATTAGACTAAATAATAATGCAGTGTATTTCAGTAAAGATTGTCTCATTTAAAAAAAAAATATTGAAACCGGATGTCTGCAATGGCAAAAAATAAACAATAAACATTGCTACTGATTACAGTTTACGGTTCCCCTCCAAGATGGCCGCCAATTCCAGATGAAATTACCGATAATTAGTAGACAACACATTCATAATTTCAAAATATTGAATTGTTATTGAAAATCAAAATTAACAATAACAAATATTTTGAAATTATGAACGCATCTATTAATTATCAGTAATTTACGTTTGATACTATAAAATATTTCAATGAGATACTAAACTTAAAACCACTAGTTGACTAAACCTAGCTCCAAATTATTTTAAAAAATATTAAAATTTATGGTAGTCCACACAAATAAAATGTTGAAGAAAAATATTATAATTTAACTTATCCGAGTTATTTGTTTAATTTAAAGAACGAGCTAATTTTAATTGGCGGTATTATTTATTTTTTTTTGATTAGACTATACCAAAATTTAGATCGTAATTCTGTGTAATTTGTAATATAGATGCCGTGTTAAAGTAAATACAAATTGTATATTTGTTTGATTATTGAAATCGCTATACCCCAACCTAATATAATGTAAATGTGCAATAACCCCTTTTTGATAGTTTTAATATTTCATTTCATAACTAATTTTACCCTTACCCTAACTTCAACTACATGTGAAATCCACTATGCCTCAATTTGCAATGACTTAGGCCTACCTGATCACTTTTTTAATGTTGTAAACTTAATTTTAAAAAACTGTTATATCTACAGTATATAAAAAGATAGCGTAATACCTACAGTGTATGTACTGAATATGTATCATTCTGAGTGAGTTTAGAGATTCATTGTATAGAATTATTGAGTACATTGTATTTGTTTTTTTTCATGTATTTTGTTTGATGTAATAAGGCTTTTTCCTTTCCTGACATCTTTGATATTAGATTCTAAATAAATAAATCCTATGATAAATTGCCATAATCGTTTTATAAATATTTTTTAATATTTTGTTCCATCACTAACCTTACCCTAACTGTATAAGTTACATGCTTAATCTGAAGTCCTAAACATTATCAACAATATCCTAAACAATAACTAAAACACCGTTTAGTGAAGGTCAAGCTTTTTTTAAAAAATAAATAAAAATACTGTTGTGTTGCTGCCATGTAAAGCAAATAAAAGTACGTATGGTCTTATAGTTCACATTACGCATGCTCTAAAACCCAAAGATCATTCAATTATCAATATTTACGTCTGGATTTGGCAGCCATGTTAAAGGGGGAAACTGTAAACTGTAATCTAGCCCTTTTTTTCCCCTTCACTATCCAATA
>PXIH01S0076800.1:2061-15020 GCA_003024985.2 Euperipatoides rowelli
TGAATATTATGATTTCTGTTATGAATATTTTGTTTTATTCAGCTAATTTGGTTACGTAAGTTTTTAGATTGAATATTATACAATATTATATACAGTATAATAATATATAATAATAATTATTCAAAGCTTTAAGCACAAAGCTTATATATATAGATATATATAGATATCGGGAAAACAATGTTAATTTACAAATAAAATACAAAACAGACACAACTACAAAAATCGAAACCAACAATACATAGTTATAAAAAAAATATAGCAGAAATACAGTCGCTCTTTTTTCCCTCTTCCTCCCTCCCATTTTTCGCTTTTCCCCTCCCTCCCTCCCCTTCCTTCCTTTGTAGTTTCTCTAAAATTTGAAAAATATTTTTTTTTTTATTAAGTGTTGTTATTCCATGACAAACAATGAATCATGAACATTACTATTCTACTAGTCATTAAATTCAATTTTTTTCATATTTATCTGAAAATGGTCTCACAGACCCAAATATGATGATGGACAACAACAGACAATAGTACAGTGAGGTTGTCCCTGTCCTAATCTATTTTTCTTTTTAATATGGTAGGCTATATAATTTTTTTTTTATTTTTTTATTTTTTTATATTAGCCTATAGGCAATTGAATCTTGGGGATTTTAATTAAAAAAACAAAAAAACATCAACAATTCATTAAAATACCAAACAACCTTAATAAACTCCCCTAACCACACAAATATCTACAGACCTACACTTTAACTAGCTTCACTACTTTATTTGTCGACCTATTCAAAAATAAAAACATACCAATTATAACAATTCAAATACTNATGGCACTATAAAGCACTATATTAGAACTTGTAAAAATCATGGCAACTCATACACTATTTATTACTATTTTTCTGAAACAATCAACTCTTTAAAGTGCCTGGATTCAGCAAAAAAAAAAAAAAGAATTTTATCCTCATTTGCATTTGTTTGCTTCCCATTACCTTTCTGCCTCCCCCTCCCCCTCCATGTACACACGCACATAATTTTTTTTTAAGAAAGCCTAATTTGATTTATATCATGTTGGTGTGAAATGATAAAGTAAAAACATGGCATTATATTGAAATGCTATTTTTACAAGTCTTAGTTTAATGCCTTTTTTTTTACACTTATCAATAATAGTGATTGTTGTAGATTTGCATTTGCCTTCACTGTCAATAATAACAGGAAAGTTTTCATCCAATATTTTGTCTATGCAGACTTAATACCATAATGATTTTTGAAAATTTTATTAAGTGTGTTCCAAAGCTTGTCCTAATTTAGAAATTAATATCTGCAAAATTTTATTGTAGTTTTGCACGCTTCCTTTTCCCTGTGAGTATATTTTATATTCAGGCCACTAATTTATAAATATGTTTATACTTGTAGCTATGTTAAGACATGTACAGAAATGAATGCTGCAAGATTGTGTAAAATATTTTGGTTTTATATACAATTTTAATGTTTAAAATCACTAAAAAATAAAGCCTAGTTTTATGTATAAAACTATGTTGTTGATTTTTTATGAAATATCTATTTAGATAAACTGTTTAAATTTATTTAGATAGAGTTGATACCGATACAGTAGAGCTAACAAAATATTGATATATGATCTCCCAAATCTGATCTTTATAAATGTAATCAACCAATAAAGTATTTAGCATTATAGCCAGTTTGATAAACTTTAATTTATTTAATAGAATTGTGAGTTTATCTCCAATAGCTAGCTGAGTTGTGCTGAAAAATGGTTTCCAGCTAGAAGAAAATTTTGAATTATTTCAAGCTTCGTTAATTTTGTTATAATTTTGAAATTCAAATCTTTATTGTTTAAGAATTAAATATTCTTGTACAAAATACAGGTGTATTTACAGTACATATATATAAATATATAATATATAGAAAATTAATTAATAGCTAAAAGAAATGAATAAAAAAAACATAGAAAAGAAAGAGTACCCCCCCCCCCCCCCCCACACACACACAATTAGAAGTAAACCCAATAAATCCTTCAAAAATATAAATCAAAATATAACAATAAGATATCTATTACAATTTTAAATTGAAACCTCAAATGCAAGAAATATATATTCTAAGTTGTCAGAAGCTTCATATTATTGTTGTATATGGTTAACATATACAATATGAATAAGTGAATTTTGAAAGAAAAATATAGTTTTTGTTGTCTATGATGCAACTCTGAAAATACAAAAACAGCAAAAGGTTTGTTGGTGTAATGGAGGCTGAGGTAAACTATCTTTTGTCCAGGATTAGAATCCTATGTGAATGCCGACCGATTCTTAAAATCATAATATAAATAAACTATGTTTAAAAGGAATATTAGATAGTAGTAGGACTGTAGTAACCCAATTTAAATAATACTAAATGCATTAACATTTTTGAACAGACAATGATTAACTTTATTTGAACTTTCAATGGTGACAAAATATAAAGGCCTCACAATTTAGCTCGTAAATTAAGCTAGCATAAGTAACCTAAAAATTAAACAATTGTGTGAATGTACAACTTTCAACTCGTGCAAGGTCAAACAGTACCAACACCAGGGCTTGAAATTAACACTAGCCCCAGGCTAGTGAATTTAAAATTGGCTAGTGTTAATAAAAGTAAACTAGCCTAACTGGCTAGTAAAGTTTTGAATACTTCTTATTAAGTCAAAGCCTTGTATGAAATAAATAAACATAGAAAGCAAAATGATTTTTTTAAATAATTATTTAAAAAAAATATAATTCAATAAGAGAAACAAACCAGAAATAACATAAAAAAGCATTAGGATTTATTTTAATTAAAATTAAAGAATTGGTACAATAAAATGTAGTAATCTAGTCTAATTTGAATAAAAACAAATATTCTCTCAATTCTATAGAATTTTTTAATTTGACACTAATTTGTTCCTCCCTTGCTGTTTTCCCACCCAAAATTCTATTTCTGTCTTCCTGCCCTCAAAAACTGTGACCCATGGGCAAATAAGCCTTGGCTCTAGGGCTTTTCACCAATATTATTATTATTATGATTAAAACATCTTTGTTTAGTAACTATTTAAAAAATATAAATAGCAGGATGATTTCAATATTGTCTTAATAAGTACACACGGTCATTCCTGGAATTAAGTTTTGGAGTGACACTCCTGGATTGAAACTCCAGAATTTTTATCGATTTTGTACACATGATCATTCCATTTCCTCAAACCTCATTTATTAAGTCAAGCAAATAAATTTTTCATGGGGCCGATGTTAATGAAGTAATTATGTATTTCCTGACCTAATTTTTATTTTATATTTCCAAAGATAGCGCGAACTTCACTTACATAAATGTGGGTGGTATTCCAGTACGGTTGTTACAAAATATAGATTTACAATAAAATAAATCAATATAGCCTACAGTGAATAAATAGTGAAAAAATACTTTGCAAAGATAATAAATATATAATTTGCTATGGTGTTTATTGTTTATTGTAGCAAGAAAGTGGGGTCCTTATCCACAGATGATCTCCTGGACCCCTTTGTTTATACGAAGTTAATAAATAAATAATGAAAAATTAAATAAATACAAATAAAACATAAATAAAAATAAATACATTATGTTGTGGTTGTAAATAAATATTAGGCTATATACAGTAAATTACAGAAATGTAAACAAAATTTGTTTTATCAGAGAAAAATTAAAAAGTTTGGATTTGAATTCATTTATTGAATTTGCCATCGGAATGTTTGTTGGTAGGCTATTCCTTACATAAGGAGCCATATGATAAAATGAATAGGATGCCTGAGTTGAAGACCTATTTGCTACTCTCAAGCCTTTTCCTTCTTGTAATCTAGTGCTTATACTTATGAACTGACTGTTTATGTTGAGAATCTCAAATAGATCAATATAAAAATAATATTGTTACTACTGTTTTCTATTATTTGAATAATCTTTAGATGGATTGTTATTATATACAATATTTGTATAAATATCTTTTAAAAATTCAGGTGAATTAATGAAAACACGATTTTCTTGAGCCATTTTCTTGATATATACAGTAAATGCAAGTAAACAGCGTGCAACTATTAACAAAGAAAAACTGTGCAAAAGTTTAGAAAGCTGCTGCCCCTGAATCCTCCTTGTTAGCGCATGCATATGGTCTTTCACATCTAGTTTTTATGTGTACACATGGTCAGTTTTGGAGTGTCATTCCTGGAATTAATTCCCGGATTTCTGACATCAGAAATCCATCATTCTTAAAATAACTGTCACCTTCCGGGAATGAAGGCCGTACACACAATGAGGAAAGTGACGTTGTGGAGCATTCATTCCAAAACTTAATTCTAGGAATGACCGTGTGTACTTAGCTTTAAAGGTACGGGTAATCTGGATTTTTTTTTTAAATAATTCTTTTTTTTTTTTCACGTTTGTAAAAAAAATGATCAAGAAAAAAACAATTCAATGGTGATAACACTCCTGGATAAGCAGACACTTCTGGATAAGCAATCAACAAGATCAGAATCAGTTTGTATTAAAGAGAGTATCTCAATCTGAGATTGGCTACTTATTTATTTTTAAAAGTTCAACTCTGAAGAGATAAACAATAAATTTATAGCATATTTTTATAGGCCTTTTAAATAGGCCTATAATTGTTAATAGCTTAATCATGTTCATTTAGATTGTGAAATAGTGTGGTAATCATTTTATATAAATTGGCTAGGAAGGAGAAGGGGGAACACTTCAGAGACTTGGCCTTTCAAAATTGAAAATTTTCAGATTATTTAGAGTGGTTTAAAATGTGAAAAAAAAGCAGTGACATCCAGGATTTTTACCTTTTTATCAAATAATCTGTGAGAGGGGGTAGGAGATAAGGGTCTGAAAGCTCTCCATCTCCCACACACACACAGGAATAACATTCCTTAAAAAAAAAATCCACCTGATTAGATTATGTGTCTGTCTTATGGCTACTAAGAAATTTGTGTGACTAGTATACTAGCCAACCAGGCTAGCAGTCAAAAAATGTAATTTCGAACTCTGACCAACACCACAATCTGCTTGATTCCATTTTGAAAGTTCTATTATAAATTTAAGCCCTTAAATCAGGGCATATTATATCATGGAAAGTTTTGATAGAGATAATTAAATTTGTCTTATTTTTGTTATATCTATTTGAGAAACATAAGCATTCTAATCTTGCTGATGTCTTTTAACTATGTATATACTGTAACTTTATTGTCCTTGCAGAAATATTCAAGAATATTGCATGAATTCACAAGTGACTTACATTTTGCCCATCCAACTGAATACTAGCCTTGTTTTCCCTTCCTACTCTCCCGAATCTTGCCATATAAGATAAAGTTGAGCACTTCATTGGTGGAGAAGGGAGCCTTTTGACCAATCGTGGCCAAAATAGACATGAAAACATGGAAATCTGTTGAATAGGCAGGGGATTTTTTTTCTTTTTAGGTGGAACAGGGTGGAAAAATAGTTAAAATGGCTTGAAAAATCGATTTTAGGATTGATTTAATTTTCAAAATCTTCATTCAATTTTAAATAAAATATGAAATTTGACATGAAATTTAATGTTTATTGTATGAAAATAATCAATTTAGCAACCCTATGTCATAAATTTTTCAGCTAATAATTGGAAAAATTAAAAACAAAGAGCAAAATTAGACCAACTTTACCGACTCGTAATTTTATTATTCATTTGAATAAATTAATGTTTTTTTTTTTTAAATTCAAATTAAATGTCTTCTATTGAAATAAAATAATTTTTGTTTATGTCATTATTTTTAACCATATGTTTTAGAAAAGTTATTTTGTGAACATTCTTCCTTGAAATATTCAAATGAGCTGAAAAGTACAATATTTATTGATCTAGTATACCACAAGTGACTTCAACAACCAATCAAAATTGATGACTTTCCATAATCTTTTGCACAAACGTCACTAGAGCCTATTAACTTACCCAGTCAGTTCTGTTTTCATTAACTGTGCTTGTCTAACATGATAGCAACCTTTATTTATTTACAGTTCTAAGTTTCACCTTAACTCCTAAGTGTTAAACCCACTACGCTCCAACCCTATAATAATCAAGAGGTGCAATAAACCATTTTTGTTAATTTTGACAACTTGACCATCAGCACAACCTTTAACCAGTCAAGTTTCAGGAAATGTGCAGTTGTTGGAAAAACCACAAATTGGGTCAGAAAATGCCTTTTTACATTTTTATCTTTGATAACAGATGAGTGCCATCTAATTGCAATGTCAAAAGAGAGGGGGGGGGGATCAAACAGATAAAAAATTTATTTTTAATTTTTTAAACANTATTAGGCAATTTTTTTTTCTAGGTTCTTTTTTGAAACCCTAATAGATTTTTTAAACTTGCTTTGACATAATTTATAACTTAATTTGTCTTCGTCATTATTTGAACTTTTAAATTTTCTAAATGCTCTTTGCTTCATATTAAATTCCTCTCTAACCTCATTAGTAAACCATTTAAGATTATTCCTATCTTTTGATCTTATTTTCATTGAATACATTTTTTTACATTTATTTCTAACTCACTTTTAAATATCTCCCACTTAACTTTTGTACATTTACCGTCGAAAATATCCTTCCAATTAACTGAACCGAGTATTCTTCTTAGTTTATTAAAATCTGCTTTACTAAAATCTAGAACTAACATATCAATTCCTCTAATTTCATCATTTAAAGTCAAATTAAACCTTATAATATTATGATCACTATTACCAAGATGTTCTCCGATTTTTATATCACTAACAATAAAAAGATCTGAACTAAGTACCAAATCTAGTATTGCCTCACCTCTAGTTGGCTGCAAAACATGTTGCCTAAGAAAACAATCCTGAACTATTTCTAAAAACTCATTACTGACACTCAAATTAGCTACCTCATCATTCCAATTAATATTTGCACAATTAAAATCACCCATAACTAATCCCCCCTTCGAAGCTACATATACAATTTGATCATGTAATTGTTTATCATTTAAAGCGGGCACTTAATTCAATATTTTCAAGCGGGTACTCTAGGGTTAATCGAATATGAAGAAATGATGAATTAAACATGACTTTTAAAGTAAAAATAAATCAATTTAGCTTTTGTTTACATTAGCACTGATAATACACTTTAAAGGAGTTAAACAACTTCCAATGATTTATAGAAACTTTCATTTCATCAACCCATATATTTTCAAATGTTTATACAAGATATACTGTATGTTTAACCACTCCTTGATTACTGTTCTGTGATATACTCATTCACCAATAAAACTGACACTCATAAACTTAACATATTTAGGAGCATCTCCAAAAGAGTTTATCAACTTACAGGTTTTTCATATTCGCATAGATTAAGATATTTGCAAATGTTAACATCTCAACAATGTAAAATTAGATATGACCTGCTGTTCACTTTTAATATTTTCAGAATATTCTTTTTGTCAAAAATGAAAATGTGGCTCATACTAGAGGTAATGATAAAAAACTTACTGTATATATTTATCTCAGAACTCTTTGGTGCGATCCAGATTTCTTTCATTAAGAGTTATTGTTTGGTGGAATGCTCTCCCTGTCAGCGTTATAAATGCTCAGTTCTTTGATTATTTTAAAGCATCTCTTGATTTGTTCTTCCTTCATATTGTTTTATAAAAAATTATTTACTAATTATAAAAAAAAATCTTTATGTTTATTGCTTAACAAATTAATCATATTTATTTAAAAAAACAGGTTTTAGTATTGGATATCATTCATTTTCATTATAGGTGCCTTGAAAAGTGCCAGTCCAGGCGTGAAATCGATGTTTGATAGGCCCAAAAAATTTTTTTTAAACAATTATGATTTTTAATACATGCAGTGTGAAAGAGTTTATTAGATGTCATTCAAAAAAAATATCTTTACTTTCAACGTTAGTATTTGTTTACCTTCAGTCCAGACCCCCCCAAAAAATAAAAAAATCCGTTATTCATTTACAAGGCATTTATACCACTTAGCATGACTTCCACCATTTTATGGATTATTTCACCTTTATGTCTACTGAATAAAACACTTTTATGAGGATAAACAACTAATTCTAAGGTTAATATTAGGTTAAAAATCAATTTTATTTACAAACTTTTATTTTAAATGTTTTATTTCCTTATCAGTGTTCTCCAGAAAGCAATCAATAATGAAAAAGAAATCACTCTTCCCCCTTCCATTTTAGGAAAAGTAAGAAAGGACAATTGTGAGAGTGTTACTGTGGACAGTTTATTTACAAATGTCTTTGCTAATTGCTCAAATCATTTCAATCCATTTTTGCTCAGACATACTCTCTTGAGAAAGATTTAAATTTTATTAAATGTTCACATTACTTGCCATACCTTATATTTTGTCTTCTAGGTCTTAAAGCATAGCGTGAAGGTTGATGATCATCAATTATGGGCGGGGCAGATGATTCAGCTATAGATCTGGCTATAAAAACGTCAGCACTGATTGCATTCCTGTTCCTTTGTATTGTGATAAATACAGGCTGGGCAACTATCCCTTTTAGCGGTCTTGTCTAATGCTTATTTAAGTTGTGAATTTCTAATCGGTTTTGTAGCTGTCCTCTGAACTGGCGTTTTTTTTTTGGTATCACTTTTTTGGAGTAATCGGAATTTCAGCTGTTGATTTATTGGCTATGACATCATCCAAGACTAGTCTGAATATGATTTAATATGCTCCACATGAACTGCTTTAGTTTCACATGGATCCTTTATGATCCTTACTTTGTAATTAACTAAAAGAGCGAGATATGGCCCTATATATAGCTTAATTTTCTATTAGCGCCTGTATATGAGGTGGGGTCTAAAATTAACACGGTTGTCTTAAGCCACGAATCAAATGATGCTTTCATCAAGTTTTTGTGTACTTGAGTGTGTGCTATTGTTAATCGTTCAATGAATTTACTTACTATGTCTGGCATGTCATCAGAATCAACCTTTTTTGTAAGTTGAACTCAGAAGCGGGGTCAAACCCATGTATTATATATAATATAGAATGGTGAAATATTTGTTACCTATGAACGACAGTTAAGTGCCTGTAGAGAGTATGGTAATAACTCATCCCAGTTTTTATAATTTTTATCGACCTACTTAGCCAGCACATTTACAATCTTGGCATTAGCTCTTTCTGCTAGGGTTGCCAGATTTCAAATATGGAAATACGGGAAGTTATCTAATAGTGTTTGTGTGTCAGCGGGGGGGGGGNAATATTTATTTCACTTAGAAGTTACAGTACATCTCTCCAATACACATGCTAAATAATAGGCAACTATATATCATTCCATCTCCCCCCCCATCTCCTTCCAAAACAGATTAGTATTTTCTTATTATTTTTTTAATCTTTTTGCAATCAATTATTAAAATCTAGAAGTACTTTTTTAAAAAAAAATTCCATGGATTTTCTGGACTATAAATGTTAAAATTTAATTTGTGAATCCTTATTTAGTGAAATTTTATACTAAAATCTTTCTTTACATTTTTTGGAATGACATTTTTCACTATCTAACTTTAAACATCTATCGTCAGGAAACTGAAATTTTGGATCAAATTAAAAATATCCTTTACCAGTCAAGATATACTGTATTAGTTTTTGCTTAAGCTAAAAAGTAAAAAAAAAAAAAAAAATTAAATAGATAACTTCTCTAGAAAGAATGTAAACAGTTTTCATTATAATTTTTTAAACGATAGATTTTTTAACAAAACTTTTTAAAAAAAAAAACTGTTTGGTTGCCATGACAGCCATATTATGAGCTTGTATTTAAAAAATATTCATTGCACTAATATGTCTTTACAATCACTCACTTTTATTAAAATCTGATCAATAATAAAAAAAGTGAACCCTTCAAAGTAGAGCCCTAACTTAACAAAATGCCATGATTACTTCTATTGTTTTATGCAGTATTACAGTATGTTGGTGCTAAATATTATTATTATTTATATCTTTATTGAATTTAAACAAAATATAATACACTACTGTACATTAAATTGTGAACATTATGAACAATATAATTTTAATATTTATGAAGTTTTTTTCCCTAGAGGATGTAAACTTCATATTACAAAGTTGACTTAAAATGATTTGATTTTAGGTTAAATAAAATTAAAACACAGCTAATTAATACAAACAAAAATAATTATTCATTTAATGAATTCAGGTAATTTAACATAACTGGAATCACTGATTTTTCATATTTCCTTGTTCTCATGTATTTCTTGAAATACTTATTACAGTTTCCTAGTATTATATTTTGAAACATCGTAACAATTATTCGGGATTTACTTTGGATATAGTTTAAAGAAACTTCTAGCAAAATTTTTTTTGTTTATTTTCTAGTTTTATTTCAATTGTGTCGATATTTAATATTTGGAGAGCATCTTCATAACAAGACAACGTATTTCCAAAAATTATCTTTAAAGATCTTTTTTGTATAGTCTAAGTTTTTTAATTGTAATTTTGTTATTGAAGTGAACCATACTTCCGACCCATATTCCAAACAAGGTCTGATGTACAATATGTAAACTAATTTTAGAGTATTGATATCAAATCTTAGCATAAATATTTTAGTTGATACTTTTTTTAAGAGATCAGTAATATTATCCCATTTTACCATTACCTTGAACTATTACGCCCAAAATTTTCAAAGAGTTAGCTATATGAATTACATGATTTTCAAATGTAATCCCAATAGAGAGATTTTTATTGTGTTTTATCAGAGCAATACCACAGTCTTTGACATCTTGACTAATATTGTCAATACTCTAAAATTAGTTTACATCTTGTACATCAGACCTTGTTTGGAATATGGGTCGGAAGTATGGTTCCAATAAGTATGTCACTTATTGGATCCCTTTTCTAGGTACTCTATTATAGACACCATATCAACGAGCTAGAAATATATATTTCTAGCTCGTGGCACCATTTAGATCTAGAGTTAATTTGAACTTATAATAAAGTTAATATTAAATTTAATGTAAATCTCATTTTTAATACCGTAAATAAGTTCTGAATTTATATTGTGATTTACACTATTTTCTGTAGCTTTTTCCTGTGAAAAATTGAATTTGTATTAGGCTATACAGTGTTTTATTTTCCGTTCTGTATCAAATGTTTGTAATGATTATTAATATATTATGTATTCAGACTAAATAGCTTACGTTGTTTCCTGATTGGAAAACATTTATGTTGCTTTTAAACCCAATGATTTCAAATTCCAAAAAAAAAAAAGTAAAATCGAAGGATCTGTTAATATTATTGCTAAGGGATATTTTATTTTTACTGTAAGCTATTGTACTTTATTTTCAATGTGGTCTACTCCTTTACTAACCTTAGTCTGTCTGTTAGACTAAATTTCCGAGATCTGTATACTAAGAGGACAGTGCCTAAAAATACAGCGCTGTCTGACGTGTCCTGATGTCATGAAGCGTTTTTCATAACTTGAAAATGGCTTAATAAACTAAGATTATCTTAATTATTTAACCCTAGAGTGCCCGCTCAAAGTCTCTGAGACTGATGAAAACTTTTTTCTTGAATTTCTTTTAATGTGCACTCACAAAAGCCTTATAACCTTGAGTAGCTTCCTAAATATGTCTAATAAATGTCACTACAAGAGAAGAAGTTTTTATGAGAAATGTGCTTCATAATCCATCCATTTTCGGTCTCACAGACTCAAGCAGGCACTTAAGTTACAAATTTATAACAATAATAATNAATGGCTTTCCCGTATAGGTTTAATACGGGAGGTGGGAAATTATAATGATATAAGGGATTTCCCGGGTAATACGGGAGATCTGGCAACCCTACTTTCTGCAGACCCATTGAAACTGGGATATGCTAAGCTAAAATACCTTCTGGACACCCAGACGGGCACACAAAGTCTTAAAAATTCTTCGTCATTTGTGTGCCACGATCAGTCACGATTACTTTTGAGCCGACATGTTTTGAAAATATGTTTTGCATATACTCTTTTGCTATAGTAGTGGCTTCCATATTTTTAATGGCGCTCCCTATACAAAAACATGACAGATCGTCTGTCCATAAGATAATATACTTGTTTCCCCTAGGGGTAGTATTTATCGGGCCTAAAATATCCATGTAAAGTTTCTCGAAAGGGGTAGTGCTGGGGTGCATTGGTTGTAAAAGGTTTTAATCTTGGCATGCTTCTCTGACATACATCACAATATGTTATAATTTTTTTTACATCATTGTGCATTGAGTTCCAGGCAAAACTAGCTTGTATTTTCCATATGGTTTTCATATGGGATAGATGACCACTTATGACAGTGTCATGATAATTGGCAATTTCATTGTTAACCAGTGTTTTTGACACTAGAGTGCGGTATACCCACAAGTCACATAAATATTTCACTCTTTTTAGAATTAATCTGTTGTCATCCATGATAAATTCTCTCTAATTTTCTGTTTTTTTATTAGTATCATAACAGATTTTCAATACTCATCCGATTTTTGAGCTCTCAGAAATTACTAATTGACAGTGGCTCCCTCACAGAATCTATCACTGCTACGTTCACGGTATCATCCAGCTCCGGACTTCTAGATAACCAGTCTGCAAAAATGTTTTCCTTATCAGGAATATGTTCAAATTGTAATTTAAAATCATGCACACTTGTCAGCCATCTTACCAGATGCTGGTTATGGTCCTTGAGCTGGAAAACATATGTGAGGGACCTGTGGTCGGTCCTATGTATGACCTGATAACCATATATAATATGCCTGAACTGCTGCAGTGAATACACGATCGCTAACACGTCCTTTTCTATAGTCGCCTAATTAAACTCCACTT
This sequence comes from Euperipatoides rowelli, assembly GCA_003024985.2. Lineage (NCBI taxonomy): Eukaryota > Metazoa > Onychophora > Udeonychophora > Euonychophora > Peripatopsidae > Euperipatoides > Euperipatoides rowelli. The sequence continues at coordinate 14,893 of PXIH01S0076800.1, forward strand.
TATGGAGTTTGTGACTGCAATATGATATTGGCTGCAGAATGTTAGAATTATTGTTAGTATATATGGCAACAAACATCTAGATTAGTTTATTGTTATTGTTTTAGAACTTTCTTTATTCCTATACAGTG
>PXIH01S0077105.1:7731-17737 GCA_003024985.2 Euperipatoides rowelli
GATTTTTTTCAATTGAGTAAATAAAAGTAAAAGCAAGTAATCCAGACAATGTTCTACCCATGCTTAGGCCTTCTATTTGTTTATATGTTTTATCAAAAGTAAAATAATTGTGATCACAGCATAAGAGTAAGCCTTGTGCAATGTGCATATGTTGTGTTACAGATATTAATTTTACTGTATTTTCTATTGCTATTTATTTTTATAAATGCTGCTATTGAGTCCATAATAAGGACATTGGTGTATAATGAGACTATGTTGAAGCTAGCCTTTTTAAAATTATTGTCTATAGGTAATTTATTAACAATGTCGATGTGGTTTTTTTTTAATTATTTAACATGGTATTTAAAGCTTTAATGTATTTGTATAATATTGAGTTAAATTATTTTGCTAATTTGTAAGAAGGTGATCTATATCCAGGTCTTCTAGGCCATAAAGGGTTAATATTTTGTGTATATTTGGTAAGCAATAAATCTATTCATTATCTGAATTACCAGCAGGCACTGGTCTACAGCAAGTTTGGAGCTGCTTAGAAAAATTTTGATAAGCTTTTTTTTTAGTTGACTGGACATTTTGTTGACTTTCTATCCGATTAAATAAGCTTTTTTTTTGGGGGGGGGGTTGACTCGACATTTTGTCAACTGTCTGTCTGGTTTGATAAGCTTTTTGGGGTGTTGACTGGACATTTTATCAACTTTCTGTCTGGTTTGATAAGCTTTTTTTGGGGGTTGACTGGATGTTTTGTCAACTTTCTGTCTGATTTGATAAGCTTGTATTTTTTGGGTTGACTCAATGTTTTGTTGACTTTTGTCTTGTTTGATAAGTTTTTTTGGGGGGTTNAGGGTTTCTACAACTTATATCGACTGGCAGAATGAGGTCCTCATATTTTGCATACTCACTTCCTTTCAGCTCCCGTCTGTATTAACTGGTAATTCAGATAATGGATATATTTGTTGCTTACCCAAAATACAAAAAGTTAATAACCCTTTACAGCATATCATATCTGGATGTAGTTCACCTTCTTATTTTAACACAATATGATACAGATATATTACCTAAAAATTAGATACCATATTAAATAAAAAATTATTTAGACATTGTTAATAAACTACCTATACCGCAAAATTTTTAAAAAGGCTAGCTTCAATAATGTCCCTATTATGGACTTATTAACTGCATTTATAGAAATACAGTATATAACAATAGCAAATACATTAAAATTCCGTAATATTGAGGCTTTTGTACATTTTTTTTTCACAAAAAATAAAGTATGTTGTAAAAGCCCTAGATCTATAAAATTACTTCTGGCTGCCAACTTATCATATGAGTGATGTCAGCAACATTACACATTTTACTATATAGCAAACAAACACTATGTGACCTACAGTTTATTGTTATAAATACTGTAAAGATATTTTCATAATATTTAATGTCTAAAATCAAGTTAAAACTGGTAATGACCTGNGATGTCAGCAACATTACACATTTTACTATATAGCAAACAAACACTATGTGACCTACAGTTTATTGTTATAAATACTGTAAAGATATTTTCATAATATTTAATGTCTAAAATCAAGTTAAAACTGGTAATGACCTGAACTAAAAATTATCATTGACAGTATATGTTGTATACATCTTCCTTATTTTTTGTGAAACAATTACAGAGAGAGAGACGTTTCTGTAAGATAAAAATTAATATACAATCCACATTTTTAGTCATGTTAATTTATTCTTTACAGTTCTAACCTTACCACAACCCTAACCCTAACCCTAACTCCAACTATGTATTAAACCCACTATGCCCCAACCCTATGATGATGAANGCGTGAAATAATCCATTTTTTGATCGATTTTGAGACTTTTACTAGCTCTTCCGTAATGACTAAAAACGGAAATATATGTGCAGATGTCAAAAACATGGTATCAGCAGATTGTATTTGGCAGTATTTAGACATTTCTAAACAATTGAGTATCTATTCCCAAGAGGCACCACTAAAGATGGCGCTAAAGATGTCTGATGCCTGGGTTTTATCAGGTAGAAATTTTATGAATTTGGAAATTTAATTAACTTTCTTTAATAGTATCATGTCTAAGTTGTTTACTGTAAATAAGAAGAGTTTCCTGTTTGCTATGAAGCTAAATTTATCTCAGGTATTTTAGTTGGGACATTATTTACGAAAACCAAGTTAAAATGTTTTAACCTACATCTGTTTATTGGTTGGAAACGTCATTCAATGATTGGTAGCTGTTAGTTCACAAGTTATTTTATTTAATAATACAAAAAGAAGTGCTTTTATTTGTGATAACTCTATCTTGGATCGACAAATTAGGCTATTTTAAATATTGTATGAATCAAAATGCTTTAATTGTCAGAAAGTTGTGGACTTAAAATCTACAAGAACAAATTTCATTTATGTTAATGAGCCTACATTTGGAAACACCCCAAGCATATTAGTCAGTGGATTGCAGTTATTATTTGACTTGTATAGTTTGTGTCTATATATAATTTGGTGGCAGGACTTGTTTGATAATTTATTTAACAACTTTGTTTTTAATTGATGTTAATGTAAAGTATTTTAATGATAATCTGAGATAATGGAATTGTATTATTTTATGTATAATAATTAATTATTAGAATGTAATTTCTTTAATTTATTTTTGATGTATTGTTTTTTTTTTAAAGGGGTTTTTACCCTTTAATTTATTTCATAAAACAGTACATAAACATGAATTGTCATATAATTGATTATCTATGTGTTACATGAATACACTTAATACATAAATGAAACCTATTATACATATGGTATAGAGCAATCAAAATTATTTACATTTTGTCTCGGTTCTGAGGTCTAGTGGAATCGCTTCAGCTTGATGAACCGAAGGCATATGCTGGGGTGTACAGGTTTGTGCCCCCGCTAGGGCAGTTATGGAATGGTTTTTTCCCTAGCTTTAACAGCTCGCCTCGAGTTTTTCCAAGTATGCTGCCCTTGTTAACATCAAGGAACTTGTGTTATTAATAGGCATTTTCAATTACTAATTATTTCTCAATTATTCATTATGATTGACAAAAAATATAATACATTTCTTCTCCACTTGGAGAGGAAATTTATTTAAAAAAAAAAAAAATATTTACATGTCTGTTGAATTTACCATTACAGCATATATCTTATATCAGATTATCTATTGTGAAATTCAACAACTCTACTATTAAGCCACATAGCTTCAAACACCTGAAATCTCAGCAGAACCGTATCCCTATTGAACACTTCCTTGATTTGAAGCATGAAATAAACCCATGGTCTTAGTTTAATACCCTGAAATACCATGTGGTTTCTTATTTTCCACATTATAAAATATAGAAAAATTATTAACCAGGTCTGCATCTTATGTGTCAACATAAACAGGAACATAGAGTCCAGATCACTGTTAGCAAATATTAAATTGCAAAAACTGCACTAAATTAGCTCATAAATTAGCAAAATATTGGCAATGAAATAAAATATAATTTATATTGTCATTACAACATATAACATTTGCATCTATATCATAATGATTACTTAATCTAACCCCTGTAAACAAAGCCCTATGGGTAATCTTAAACACAAAATCCAATAAGTTTGGAGCCAATATATTTTTAAAATCCTTCATTAACGTTTTAAAACATCTCTTTAAAATACCTGCATGATAATCCTCGTTACTAATTTGATGATACAATTTATAATCAAATTTAATTACATTAGGATCATTAAAGGTGTCATTAAGCTCTGCAAATGCATATAACATTGGAAAAATCACATGTGCTCTTACAATAATCGGGGATGGAGTGTCAGTGGGTTGAGTTATAGCATCTGCTATAATTTTTTGTACAAATTTGTCAAATATAATATATAAATTTGCTCTAATAACATCACAACGTATTTGAATGACATGTAAGTTCAATCCTCCCTTAGCAGTTTACATACATGCTTCCTTTATACCTATTTGAATGAGCTTTGTTCCCCTCAAAATTTTATTGATAATTGCATATAACCTATTAATAAAAGACATTATATTTCACACGAGGAGCATAATACATCAGTTTGGATATTAAATATGCATTTATAATATTCACCTTGGTAATCAATGACAATTATTTACCTTCAAGCCTTAATTGACCCTCTTTAAAATAACTAAGGATTTCATTGTGTTTTTTCCATTTAGTAACAGCACCTACAAATGGATAAGGGAGACCCAATATCTTTACAGGATAAGATGTAGAATAATTTGAACCATCTTATCAAAATAAGGTAACCACACAAATGTTTTACTATGATTAAATATTGAGCCTGTTTCACTAGAAAAAGTATTCAATACATTTCTAATCCCAGGCAATAAAGACCTGTCCCTAAGCACAATGTCATTATCTACATAGGAAAAATGGACAGCTTTACCCTCAGTGCATCCAAATAAATGCCACAATCCATATTCAAAATATGTTGAATGAGATCATCGATGTACAACGTGAACAAATTCGTGCTGAGTGGAGAGCCTTGGGTAAGTCCCCACCTCATGACCCCACTCTCAAATAGTATATTGTTAAACTTCAACATGACTCTTTTATTAGTAATGTATGTGATAATTGCCCTGGTCAGGTTAGAGAATCCAAAACACCTTTTAATTAAAGATATGAGGTAAGTATGTGATATCCAGAAACACTATTGTAGCCTTTCTTAACCTCTTTTGTTTGAAGTAGCAACAATGGCACATAAATATTTCTCCCTTTTAATGAGAATTTACAATCCGTGTCGAATCCGACAACATAGATGGCAACAACCCAGACAACTTATTATAGATTAACTTGGCAAAAATCTTAGATTCCATATTTTGAATGTTGATTGGTCAAAGGCTATCAGGCTATCGATTCCCCAGGCTTAGAGAAATCACAATTTCTTTTTGGGAAATACACTAGATAAGAATCAATCAAAGGTTGATATATGACACATTGTCTAATCCATCTTTCATATTTACATTTAAACATAGGTATAAGAACTTGAGATAACCTGTAAAAATGTTAAAATCTATAAGGTCGGGCCCTGGTGAACTTTTTTTAGTAATCTGCATAATAGTAACTGCTATAGCTTTATCAGTTATATAAAGGTTATATATAAAAAATTTGCATCATTAAAAGACAATGCACTAGTCTTATCACTGTATAGCCCCTGCAAAGACATCAAGTAAAATAGTAACTATATAAGCACCTCTGTATATAATACCTTGATGATCAAGATGATTAATCAACACAGTTTTTTCTATTAAAAAACCTAATAGTAGTTACCTCCCAATTTCAGATGCACTAGCGCGAATGTCCTTTCTCAGCAACAGGGATGCCACTTTAAGATTTTTGTTCATTAATTGATTTAATTCAGTTCTACATTTAATGAAGAAGGGCACATTAATTGTATGAAAATTGGTCATAAGGTTTATACATGATTCGAGCTCTGCAATTCTTAAATCTAAATTACTCTTAAAGTGATATTATGACTTAAATATTAACTTGCTCAAAAATGCATTGAAATCAGTGATACCCTGGTTGTCATCTAACTGATAATTAACACAATTTATTCGCCTTAATGTATATTTTTGACATTTCATTTATGGTAAAGCAATATGTAGGCGGAATAAGTATATACCTTTGAACTGGAGAGTAAATAGGAATGGGTTAAGGATTACTCATTTTCACTTCCACAATCAACACACCATGATCAGAAATGACGACAGGTTGCACTAGGTAGCTCATTATTTGAATACCATTAAATTTTGCAAAAATAAAATCCAATCTGGCAGGTGATGGACCATAGTGTGTATTAATATAAGCCTTTGCACATCTAAGTGCAACATCCTTATTTATCCCGACACCAATATAAAGTTCTTGAATTCCAGTAATAAATCCATGTTTCTGACATTTAAATTCGTACCTATTACTATACTGTCGATAGCATTACTGCATCCCTGCATTACTGCACCCCTGCATCTGCCCATGCAACCATACCTTATTCAAAGCAATTTGACTGGGTGCACAATAAGAAATTAATTGAATCGTTTTACCACTTATCATAAGTTCCAAAATTAGCAGTCTACCCTTCACCTTCACCAACCAATATTTGTGGGAGAAATGGATTTTGCAATCAAAATCATTACACCTCTGCATGCTTTGTAAGAATTACCATTAAAAACCAAATAGTGTCTTTCGATTATGTCATGCCTGATATTCACATTAAACCTAAGCTTGGTTTCCTGAATTAATGCCACATCTATCTTCTCAGCCAGCAATAATTTATTCAACAACATTTTTTTCTTGGCATAATTATTTAAGCCTTGAACGTTCAAGGACATTATTTTCAAATTGTTAACAAAAGCCATAATGGAGATTATTCTAATCCAACTGCTGAACCATAAAGCATACACTCAGAACTACATTGGTGCTATTCAGCACCAATTTGACAAATATTAGCACATTCCCACATCCACATAGATATCTGCTGAAGATAAACATTAAATAACACCACCATAATATTACAAATGGACAAACTCGACACATCACAACAACAAGCACATCTTGATTTGATATAGGCCTACCATAGTAATCAATTGAATATATATGAAATAAACCATAATAAATTGTGATTCTAAATTAAACCACATCTTGTGATAAAGCCCCATAAACCATAAATTATAAATATATCACAGCATAATGACACAATACCAGTGCTATAAAGCCCATATTTTCCATAATAGTTGTGCTTAAATAGTTGTGTAACGGATTTTTCTAATTTTTTTTATTATTGATTTTCAAAGATAATTACTATAAAAAAAATTCCACTGGGAAAAAAAAATTATTATTGATTTTCAAAGATAATTACTATAAAAAAAATTCCACTGGAATTTTTTTTTTTTAAAATGCATTAAAAAAAAGTTATTTAAAGATAAAATTAAGACTATTGCTATCCTCATTCTGAGATTACAATTTGAAGATTCCATATTTCTTTTGGGTCTGAGATTAATTTGATTACAAAATAGCCTCTACAGCTGTTTTCTTTGTAATGATTTAACATGTAAATGGAGGTATTTTCAATCTGTATTAAAGGTAATTTTGATTTAAAAAAAAAACAAATTAGACCCTAATTGCACAAAGGATGAATTTGATTTTTTACAAGTATTTAAACATTTAGACCATATGATATCCAGCTTTACCCTGAGAAATATAGCAATTATTTTATAATTAAGTATAGCAAGCTGTATTCATTTATAGCCTATGATGTCACAAAATATCTCCCCTGGTGTGTAAAGTTGTTTTAAGGGTGAGGAGCTAAAGACAATTATTTTAAAAATTGAATTGTAAATAACTTTTTTGTTTTTAATTTTTTTTTTTTTTTTTGGTGGAAATTTTTTTTAGTAAAAATCTTTGAAAATCAATAGTTAAAAGAGATTAAAAAAATCCGTTACATGTGACCTTTAACCATTTTAAATATTTTGAATAGATGAAATGGCATTAAACAATTCAGATTCATTGGGAGATAGTGAATACTTGCATATATAACCTTCTACATAATTAGATGTCATATCTTCATTTTGCCTCACATCATTAGGTGTGCCGGAAACATCAGTATTCACCATACCTTTGTCCTGAAACTGGACATTACTAGCAATCGAAACAGCCTGCTGCAATGACAATGCACTAGGCAAGAGACTATTATCAGCCTTAAATCTTTTACCCGTTTTTACAGTAGGAGAATCTGAAGATAGAGGTGAACACGAACCATTATTGGCAATCATAATTGAACTCTCTTGGCTAACTAATTGATTAATAGAATTATCCAACATATCATCTTTCCTTAACAATGTATGCTTATAGTTCATTTTGCATGGGTGCTGTGGCAATTGATGAGAGTCACATCTAACAGACCAGTTATATCTGCACTCATGTATGGCATGATCATCATGTTGGCATTTAAACAAAGCAATTTATGATTTTTCATTTGCAGCCATCCCTTCAAGCCGTTCTTGAACAAAACAAGGTAAGGTAAATCATTAATAGTTAGTTTATCCATTAGGGTAAATGTAACATAAACTCGTGAAGTTTGATAAGATTTCACTTAGTTGACCTTAATGCAGAAGGTTTTAACACCAATATGGTTCCACAATCCTTTAATAGTATAGCAATTTCTTTTTTCACAGTATTTACCGGCATCCATAACAATGTAAAATTAACAATATTAACATTAAGCTATAGAACTTGCTTATAAAATGTTATTGCCACTAACTTCAATAAACGCTGACTTAATCACATTCATAGATTCTGCCGATAGAAAGGAGATATAATTAAAGGCAGGATAGTCGAGCTTGCTAAATTCTTCCAAATAATTGAGTGTATTTAATTTCTCTAATGTAGTTATTAGCGTATCCAAATAAAACTTCTGCAATTTGTAATGTTAGTCCACACAGACAAATACATCAGGATTTGACTCAGTAACAATACATATCTTTTAAAATTAGTGATAATGTTCACCTGTTCATTATTACTGTCAGTCACTAACTTATACTTCTGCATTTTAATACTATTTAGCGCTATTGATAAAGTCAATACGAAAATTATAACCTCGGTCAGAACAAATTTCAAATATACAAAACACTACAATAATAAATAGTAGATAATCCACTTTTCCATTCAACAAAAGTCCTACCAAATAACAATGAGAATTTAGCTTACTATTAACACAGAACAGCACTTTGCAATAAAAATACAATAATATCAATCCATTAAAATCGTCATGAGCAAAAACCGCATTACACGTCCATCTTGGGTGGAGGCTCTTGGGAGGATAAATTTTATGTATTATTGACATGACATTAGTATTAAATAAATTATGTGTGATGGTGAAAATCCTTAAAAAATAAACAATTTTAAAAAAACAATAGAGTATCCTTGAGATAATACTGGGTGGTCTGCCTGGGGAAATTGTGTGGGAAGAGTAAATATAATGGTGAAATTGGTGAGGATGTAGGGGGAGGGGAGGTCCTTTGTTAAGGGTTTAAGATTCATAGCAGGGACTCTATCAAAGAACAAACAAAATTTTCTTATGTAGATATTAAATTTTAAATCAAGATAAGACTGTCTAAATCCATTAGTATATGAAATCGTATATGAGGTTAAAAAATATTCAAAAAGTGTTAAGAATCAATTCAAAAATATTTATTTCTATTTTTGGACATTCAGTATGTTGATGAAACTGACACTTGGAATACAACAATATCTTGGTAGAAAACTAAAATTGAATTTTCATATAAGATGTATCATTCTTTACTGCATGAAGATGATCAGGCGAATACAGCTACGGAATGTTTGAAGACAATATTCAGAGACTAGTTGAGAATAGTTCCTAACTTGTGTGATTTTCTACTTAAACATGCTCATGAAGCTTTGTTTACTAATGTGAGATTGAGAGGCATTAGCTTACAAGATGGAGGTGGATATCAAGTGTCTGTTTTGTATTGCTACAGATGACATAAGTCACATCCTGTTTGAATGACCATATTTTGCTAACTTGAGACATATGGTAGGCCCATATGTGGAGTTTGATCTTGCCATTAGTGACATAGTATCCCTTTTTATGTTCTTCTTGAGGAACAAGATGAATAACTGGTCCCTTTCATTTGTATGTTTTACAATGTGGAAGGAGAGGAACAATTTGCTTTTTAATGACTTTAAATTCAGGCCATGGCCATTTTATTTGGAGTAAATTGGTCAGCTTAACAAGACTGATGCAGTGCTTTTATCATTTTCTGTGTAAGAACATAATTGGCTAAATGACAAATTGAGTTACTTTTATGGAAGGTATATTGTAGTTTGAGTAGTGAACTTGTGATTTTGTTTTAATAGTTATTTTTTATGTTATACCATTTCAGAAATGATGAAATGTTATTTTTGTAGGTATATTAGTTGTGTCATTGGTGTATTATTGTTTAAGTG
>PXIH01S0077110.1:3375-15352 GCA_003024985.2 Euperipatoides rowelli
AAAAATTATCTGAAAATAAACTTCTTTATTCTGTACTTAACAGCATACACATGTATTGAAATTTGAATATGATACCAGTTTTCCAGGACTTGCCACTAGGTTCCGCCACTGTTATATTGTCTCCTATTATTGCATTGCAAAAGATGGAAGTGTCCTGTATTAAACATATATGGTATTTGCTATAAGAAATAGTTTATCAGAAATTAGATTTCATCAATTCATTACATAGCAAAGTCAATGCCCCAGGTGAATTGTTATTATGAACAATTCACCAATGCCCAAGGTGAGTCTTGGACGTGTCATAATAACACCCTCATTTTTAAATTAGACACTAGTATTAAAATTTCAAACATGTGTAATTCTTCCCCCTCCCCCAACCCACTTCCCTTGTTTAATATAGTAAACAACTTAAAAGCTAATTAAAGACATTTAATTACTTACAGGTAGCTGAAATAATGAGCTTGTTATTTATTTTAAAAATTAGCCTTGTTCAAAGGTTTTATTGTTATGGTTAAAATGAAAGCGCGTTGAACCTTATTATTTTCCGAGATGACTTTCATTCATTTTTTTTTTTTTAAATAAGTCCGTTGTTATGTTCACATTGCCTTTCAAATCTATTTGAAATTCGATTTTTATTTTACTAATATGACCTATACATTAAATTAATTTTTTTAATATTTTTTTAAACAAGAGAATTTTTTTTTTTTTTTTAGCAATAGGCTATTCTTTGAAATTAAATCATAAAAAAAAAAAATTAAATTCGTGTGACCTACTGACCTTTAGTTCATATTTTTCAAACAGGATCTAAAACTCATTAATTTTAAACCAAGATTACATTCAGACTGTCATGGGACAAGTAACTGATTTGTAGTATAAAATAATTATAGAAATTCAATTTTTATACTCATAATTTTATTATTATATGACAACGAAAATTATAAAAATAGACAAAAATAATAATCTTATAACAAATACATTGAAAATTAATTCAGTATAAGATATTGAGAAAATAAAACTATATATTACATCTATTAAGTTGTTGTTCATCTCATTAAAGCTTGTTTAATTAATTTCTTTTGCTCAGATTGAAGAATTTCAGGATAAACAATAGTAAACTCTATGATCAAATTTCCCTTTTTATTACCAGATTGTTTACTTATAGGAAGACCTTCCCCTAGAACAATCTTCTGATAACCAGGTCTGAAAACAACAAGCAAATAATTAATTGAGTAATTTGCAGAATAAGATTGAGAAAAAAAGATTGAGAAAAAGAAGAGAGTTTGTTCATATTCCAATATCTGCCCACCAACATAATTAACGTTAGGAGTCGTGTGACAACTAAAATGTAGTAGCTTATGGAATTAGTATTTTTTCTCGTAGATTTTAGTATATTTTCTTTACAGTCCTAACCTTACCATTTCCCTGAACCCTAGGATAATCTAGATGTGAAATAATATTTTGCTGAGCACCGATCTAGATGATTTCAACTTAATACCGTTAGCCATATTGGTGGGCAGATAACGGAATCTGACCAAGAGTTTAAATATAAAGTATTAACTTTTAATGATGAATGTAATCAAAGAGACCATATTAATGGGCTGGGAAGGATATGGAATTTGACTCCTTGTTACTGGTAATGGAAAGTGTTAGGTTGGGGGGGGGGGAGAGGGGGAGAAAGTCAGTTGTGATTATATTTGTACATTACAATCTCGATATTCATCTGCATATGTATGCTATTATAGATCTCACCAAGAAAATAAAAATAAATAATACTAAAAACAACAAAAATAATATGCCCACCACAACTATCATCATTAACATCCTAATAATAATAATAATAATAACAATAATAACAGAAGTAAAATACAATTAAAATTAAAGGCATAATAAAGGTGGCATAAAATGCATAAAACTAATAGTGATAGAGAACAAATGAATAGGGAGATATTAAGTACAATTGATTTACAATTAGGTAACTATATAGGTAAACAACATTTTCGATAAAATGACCTCTTACCTGATGATATCATTGATTGGAATAACTAGTTTACGACCATCTATTGTGTTCACATCAACATGACACCCAATTAAAGCTCGTCCAATAGATACTTCTTGAGTCATAATTAAATTATCTCCATCTCTTTTAAACATATGATGAGGTTTATCCTTGGTGATAAATATAATGTCAGCTAAAGGGAAAAAATTATTAAGGACATTAATAATGAAGTTTTAAAAAATTAGAAATGAAAATAAGTCTTTCTGTTGTCTAAGACATAGCAGCTAAGATATATTTTGGCTTCTTTTATTTAGAGGTATTTATAAAGTTGGCCACACATTATTCACTTCCTCTCTTGGTGTGCTCCTACATCATCAACATATTTCATCTCCCTCAAATCATGTTATCTTCATCTCATACCTCCATTTTTTCATACCACACTTTGATCACGACGTTTTTTCTTTCAATACAAATCTCTCATGAAACAAAATAATGTGTTTCACATCTTTCTCCTCCCAAATCTATGTTGTACATTTATTTTTAATTAATCTTAAAAAAAAAAAAAGTCAATTTAAAGATAACATGATAGATAGTGGGGAGACTGACAATAAATGCAATAGATGCATACAATATCATTTGGATTAAATAAATGAAAAATAAAAATTCAGAGATATGTAAATAGGGGATAGCCTATATGCCCCCCCCCCCCAAAAAAAAAAAGCTAAATGGGATAATAAATCACCAATTATATGTATGAAAATAAACAGTTATAAAATAAAAGGTATGGAAAATGAGAGCACGACTGTGGCAGTAAATATAATGAGTTAGACTATGCATCCAAGGAATAAACATGACAGTTTAAACATTGGGCTACACATCAACAATAAAAAGAACCATATTGAGAAAATGGATTAATGACTGTATAATAAATTTATATCTTATTATCTTAAAACAAATTGAGATTATGTGCAAACAACTTCAAAAGTAAAATGAGAAGATGATAAAAATAACTTATTAAAAAAGACCTAATACTATTTAATTCAAGATTTTGGAAAGAATTAATTAATTTTGTTCTAATTGAGATAAATTGGGAAAGATTAACCCTTCTGTTGACCAAGCAATTTTGGCATAATGTGTTTCTCTTTACTGCAAGATCTCACATAGTTAAAAAAAAATTTTAACTATGTGAGATTGAAAATTTTATTTCCATCATCTATCCCATAATTCTTCAATGTGCACACTAGGGATGTACCAATTAAACAGAAGGTAAACGGTACTTGGCCTAGTCGGTTCTTTGGCTGATTAATCAGTAATCAGCCAATTTGCTTATCAGTGCAATCCTATAATCACAAAAGTTTTAGTTAAAACTTTAAATGGAGGGAAATAGGGTAACAAAACTTCAACCTAACAATAATTAAGATATTGTATTCCAAAAATAATAATTTAGCATAAGTATCTAAAGCATAATGGTGAGGTTTGTTGCTCCTCTTCAACTACTCATCCTATGCAATGATGTTGGATTTATTTGGAAGCCTATTAAAGTATATCCAACTGATGTTGCTTTGGACACCTTATGACCCTTCCTGCCAAGGGTATATTTTTTTAATGTAAGGTAAAAGGAGCCATAAAGTTTGGTGGTCAAATCTATAGCAATATGTGAAGCTCCATTTTCTCTGGAAACAGCCTGAGATACTTATTTCTGGCCACAAGGTGCTTCTCTTACTAGTTTTATTTTTTTTATATTTCCAAATTACAGACCTTCACACTTTTTGTATGTGGTCTTCCAGGTCCTGATAATACAGGTTCTTAGATGTTACAAGGGCAGCGTACTTGGAAAAAACCCGAGGCGAGCTGTTAAAGCTAGGGAAAAAAACCGTTCCTTAACTGTCCAAGCCGAGGCTCGAACCTGTACACCTCAGCATATGCCTTCAGTTCATCAAGCGGAAGCGAATCGGCTCGACCACGGAACCGACTTTCATGTCCTAAGCTAAGTTTCATAGAATAGTCGGCTAGAATATACCCGGGTAACCTCACCCAGGTGATGAGTGTAATTTATGGACAATCAAACATGTGTCAGAGTCATGGGAGTGCCGGACATGCCGGACTTATGTGCGAAACTAGAACACTACTTGAGCAGGTCAGCCAGAACTATAGCAATCGATGTTCAGTGGCATCGCCAGACACATGCTCCCTTTGCTAATGAATATAATAAAATGTCAAGATACTTGAAGGAAAAATACCAATGTTTAAAATTGTGAACTTTAAAATCTGTACAGTAGAAGATTGGACGCCTAGGACTATGATGTAGGAAAATCTAGGGATTTTGAATACATTCACTCTCCACATAAAACTTTTAACAATACTTTGAACTTAATTGAATATACATTATAACAAACCTGGAATAGTATTAGGTCCTTGATCACCTTCCTCACGAAAAATAATTCTAGTACCTTCTCTCCACCCTTTCCTAACGTGGATAGTTAGAATTTTATCCATAATGGTTGTTGATGTTTCCTCCTCTTGCAATACCTGTTTGATATGAATAATAGTTTATGATTAATCAATTTTATAACATTAATAATTACAAATTTGTTTAATAAAATTTGCAATATCACATAATCATCTGAGTTTAGCAACAGAAGTCTATTTCACTATAACTGAAAAAAATATAAATCAGGTGGCCATTAAGTATATAACTGAATTAGATCTATCATTCAAATACATTTGAAAAAGTAAATAATATTGTGAATTGATTTTAGTCTGTTTTAAAAAAAAAGAGATACCATCGTCACGCAGCCCTAAAAACAACAATCGGAGGTCAGCTTGCATTCTATCTGCAAGCCGACCTCTGAATGGCTGTTATTTTATGTATTACTTATTCTTAATATGCTTTAATATTTATGTTGGAGTTAGGGTCAGTGTGTGGTTAAAGTTATAGATTCTTTAATTTGTTATTATATTCATGTTGGAGTTAAGGTCAGTGTATGGCTAAGGTTGGTAGATTATCTAATAGGCTGCATGACAATGTTAAGTCTGGGATACAGACATCTGCTCTTAGATCTAACCGGCTGTCTCGTAATTTGTAAAGTCAAAACTCATCTACATAGTATCTATTTCAACGTACTGTACGTGGTATAACGAGTAGGACTCTAGATTATAAAAGCTAAATTAAACGATATTTTATTGGTAAACAAATTTAAATTTTTAATTTTCTTTAGCATTGGGTTTATTATTATAATGATTTTCATCGATTTTATAAAATTTGAGTCTCTTCATGGAAAATAAAATGGCGGGAAAAAAATAAAAATGGGGTGGCAATTGAAAATCTGCACCAGGGCATCAATAAAATCGGGTGTGGCCCTGGTATAACCGTAGCTAAGTTAGTGAAGCAATGTAATGCTAGGTAAGTTTAATTGTAACAAAGGTGGTCTACAATAAGATTCCACATGATTATAATTAAAAAGTACTAAAGTACTCTCAGGTGTGTTTTCAAATTATCTGACCAGTAAAATGTTCAAAAACATTTATTATTTGAGCAATTATTCTTTGAAAAAACATTTATTCCCATAAACAATAAAACAAAATACAAATCGTAAATATAAATTGTAAAAAATAGATTTGAGAATGGCTAGGGACGAATGTCTGCGTAGCAAACTATTCAACACCCATTATTCCAGAACAGCAAAATATATGACTAGGCAGAACATTATTTATTAGTAATAGACCTCACCATTTTATTTTACAGTCCTAAGTTTAAAATACCTTCAACATCCATTTAATTATTTCCCAACCCTAATTCAAATTAATGAATCAATTGACCCTCGTGATTATTTTTTACATTGTTTCCTTCAGACCAATCATTAGGCTAACCATATTCATTGACTGCTTCTGGAGTAATGGGTGCAAAGGAATTTGCTACTCAGACATTTCAGGTTAAGGTTAGGATAAATGGAAAGTATTCAAGTTGCAAAAAGTGAAAATTAAAAGTATTAGCAGGTAAAGTACTGTTGTGAATGAGTATCGGTTCAATCATTGCTTTTTGATTTTTTTTTTTTTGTGCGTAAAAAATAATGTCGGAAAAATTGTTTTTGAACAATTTATGGTAACCTTCCAAATCATAAGAATAAGAGAAATTATCATAAACATACCCACCCGTCTTGAAATTTTAACCTTTTTTATTCCACCATAAAAAATCTCTTCCAATGTCAAATATAATTCCCGAATAATTGGAGGGTCCTGTTTCTTCAAACCGGTTCCTGATTTCCCGCCAAATACTTTAGTTAAATCTGTCTGTATTCCTCGAAACAAATCTGTAAGGACAAAAATGCTCATTATTAGTAAAATTAAGAAATTCTGGTAAACCAGTCCAAATTTTTTGTCCTCTTTGTTGACGCCATGGAGAACTTTGGGGTGGCTCTAAGATTTCTCCAAAGTTTTTGCTACATCCCTGAGACCATTAATCTGAAATGCATTCCACAAGATGTCATAAAGACACAAATATTTGGACTGGTTATAACCAGCTTCTTTTGGTTAATTTAAATAAAGGTGCCTATGGTTTGTAGACTTTTAAAATATCAGCAAATTAATTTTTGATTGACCACTGATCAAAGATTAGCATGTAAAGGGGGGAAATCAACAATTCTGGGCCAGTCCGAATCTTTTCAAAATGGTCAATTTCCTGTTCCTGTTTCTTAAAGGTATGAGGTTTTAGCCCATATATGGGCGTATGACATCACATTGATACATTATGGGATAGCATCTTGTTTATACCCCTCCCACTTCCTATTTAAGCTCCTCCCACTTCTAAGATGGTTGACTTTCTGTTTCTTATAAGGGTTTTTTAATGCCCATATATGGGCATATGACATCACTTTATGGCATCGCTTCTGGTTTAGGCCCCTCCCACTTCAAGTATTCCTGTGCAAACCTGGATCTTTACAAGGTGGCTGACTTTTCCTGTTTCTTAAAGGAATAAGGGTTTTTATGACATCACTTCCTATTTGATGATGTCCCATTCAGTATTTCTATGCCAATCCAATTTCTGGATGACTTCCAGTTATATCTCAAGAGACTATCACCCCCGATTTTATGAAATCACTTCCGGTTTTAGCCAGCTATTATTTTTGGTCACATGATGTCATTTCTAGTGCAAATTGACTCCTAATAAATTTCTGAGTTCAAACCGGAAATGACATCATAAACTCCAAAACCTGAAGTGCTGTCATCTTAAAAATTATTATTTTAAGATGACGACACTTATGTTTTTGGGTTATGATGTCATTTCCGGCTTTCCCGCAAAAAGTGCATTTTCATGTAACACTTCTTGTTGTCCCAGCCTAGTTTTCAATAAGCTATTCATAATCTAAGTTTTCAGCTACCCAACTTTAAATATATTTTTTTAAATCGGACAATGTTGAGTCATACTGTTGATTTGGTTATTTAAATCTATGTAATTTTCTAATGCTATCCTCTATTGTTAACATCTCTGCTCATTACCCACACTATGGTTTAACGTATTGTGCATTGTAAATGTCATATCATAAGGACAAGGGTTTGATCATTATGCCTAAAAAAAATAAATGNTACNCCNCNCCCCCCCCCCCCCGCAGCTCCCATAAAAAATTATAAATAAAAAATCAGATTACTTTGTGGTTAATATTACAAAGTATACAGTATCATTCCTGTTATTTTTAATATCAGTTAATTTAAAAATTGTGATTTTTTTTTAAAAATAAATTTTATATAGCGGAACTGCATCTCATTAAGGTTCAACTGATGTGTAAAACATGATGGATGTCTATTAAGCTATAAAGATCGCAGAAGAAAGACAGCTTGCAAAGATAAACAGAACCGAATAAGGACACAGGAAATCCATGTAAAATTCAGAGGAATCAAGATGAGATAAATAAAGACATCTAAATGAGTGTAAAAAGATGTAGAAATTTAATGACAAAGGGAGAACAAAGGATTTCTTTAAGATCAGGAAAATAGCAGGAGCATTTAAGCCTCATCCTAATGTTGTCAAAGATAATGGTGATTATATCTTGATGTTGGATGAAGAGATAAGGAGTCGGTGGAAGGAATATTCAGGGAATCTATAAACAAATTGATCTTGATAATGAGGATACTAAAGAAGTAAAGGTTTTCGAGTGGGAACCAAAGGTAACAAGCGAGGAAGTACATCATGCCACAGACAGCTGACAGAGAGAAAAAAATCTAGGAGGTGACAACATTCCCATTGAGTTAATTAAAACCTGTGATGAAGAAGCAGTAAAGATATTAACGGCTCTCTGTCTTCAGATTTATAAAGAGGGGAAAAGGCCGTGCATTTGGAAAAGTTCAATTTTTGTACTGATCTCCAAAAATGGGGATTTAAAGATGTGATCAAATTATAGAACATCTGTGCTCAAATCACATACAGGTAAGATTTTGTTAAAGATTAAGCTTATACAAATTAGGCTTTTACCTTTCATGGAAAGAGAGTTTGTGGTGGTGCCAGCTGGTTTTAGATGCAATAGAGGTACTTGTGACCAGATTGCAAATATGCAATGGTTGGTGGGGTAAAAAGCTTTGAATATATCTCCAGGTGATGGGAATCCCAAGCACTTCATATATATTATGAGTAGTTTGAATAGAAACTCAGACGGTGGTGGAAAGAATGGATGCAGCGAGCGCTGAAGGCTTTGTGATTGAGAAAGGTGTAAGACAGGGATATATCACATCATTGTGCCTATTCAACTTATAAGAAGATAATTTTTTGGGGAGGTTGTCCCAGATTATCTCTGATGGATCTTCTAGGTTAATTGTGGGATCCATATCCTCTTGAAGTGACCCATTATTGATACAATGGATACAAACAATATGATTCTTCAAAGGAATCTCTTCCAAATAATTTGGAATAGGAGCAAAAGTCACACTTCGAGTTCCTATCACTTTGTTAGTTCCCTCTTTCCACACTCGGAATCACTTATGTTTTGGGCCTTTGCCAACAAGGATGCCTTTGATTGCCATGTTGTCAAGTTTTGCTCTATTGGGTTTTGGCACATGACAAAATGCCCTCTCGTGCTCCTAGTGTGGTATTTTCCCTTCCCACAGTTCTGTGGTTGTTTTTTGGGTGTTGTTGTTTGTCATTCTATTATATAAGTACGCTGCAGTGGTCAGAGCTTCCCCCCACAGTTCTTTATTCACTTTGGCATGGTTTAACATTTTTCTTATAGTTTCAACCAATGTTCTATTTTTTCTCCCTGAGGTGCCATTTTGTTGAGGGGTATAGGTTATATTCATCTGATGTTTAATTCCTTTATCACCATAGAATTGTTCTATATCATCATTGAAAATCCTTCCCCCCCCCCATCTCCTTCAACAGTTCTAGTAATTGTGGGGTAATATCCATGTTGAGAAGGCCCTTGCTCCCCTTGCATCACTATTCTCTTAATTTCTTCATTGGCCATACATTTAGTTTTAAAGGGTGCAACAAATGTATATTTGCTAAATGCATCAGTAATAGCGATAAAGTATTTATTTCCCCCATACAGTATTGGATTAATAGGTCTGCGTAAGTCAACCCATAATATTTTAAAAGATTTACTGGCTGGTGGTGTTACCCCTTTTTCAAATTTATTTTGTACCATTCCCCCATGTTGGCAAGGTCCACATATTTCACTACATAAATCCTTTGCATTTAGAAATTTTTAATCCTGGGTAGTTATTATTTCCCCTCCCCCCTTCCCATTCTTTTTATGACAGGTATGGATTTGTGGCCCAATTTTTCATGCCATTCATGGATACATATATTGGCTATTTCCCCTATCTGCCTCTCCTCACTCGTTAATAAATAGAGGGTACCATTAACTTAAGGTTTTATTGATAATCCTTTTTTGTCTTTAATTAAAGATATTTCCTTGTCAAATTGCATTGTAAATCATTGTGAGCAGATAGATTTTACAGACAGTAAATTTTGTGACAATTTAGGAACCCAGAGCACTTCTCCCAATTTAATCATCAACAAAGTTTGATTATTTTTAACTTTAAGATGCACTTCTCCTTTCCCTTGGGCCTCAATTATAGCACCATTTGCTAATTTAACTTTACTGGGGGATGGGTATTCGATAAATGAATTAAATAAGTTCTTACCTTTGCTGGTTCTTCACACATTAAGCTTTGTCTCCTGTTGTGATTTATTCCAGGGTAATGCTTTTGAATGCGTCCTCAATTCCGCCCTGTTTTTCTCCAAATCACCATTCATCTCTTCTATCAGCTGCATCGATTAAATATATTTTAACATAGGGGTAATTTCCTTTTCCTATCAGGCTTCTATTGTTATAAGTCAGGGGTAATTTCTTTTTCATATCGGACTTCTATTATTGTTATAAGAGCATCAAACCTTTTTGGTAGACTACAAAGTATGGCTGCAATGATTAGACTATTTTTTACATTTTCTCCTATGGTGTTAAGCCTATCCACAATGTCAATGATATTATCCATGTGTTCTCTTAAGTTGGATTCCTCTACATATTTACTGGAATCTAGTTTTCTTTGTAGGTAAAGTTTATTAGACAGATTTACATGTTGGTGAGTTTCTTGTAGTTTCATCCACATATCCTTTGATGTTTCACAGTTACCAGTATGTATAGTTATTAGTTGTGAATCCTTCACCATTAATCCTATGGTAAGCTCTCATGTGCCATGCTTTCCTTCTTGTTCCAGGTTGATGTCAGATGATCTGGAGGTGACTGTTGTATAACATTCAATGTGCCCTCACTCTCATCCGCATCTCCAGTTTGAATCCCCAGTTGAAGTAATTAAAGTTATTGAGTTTTGCAATTGAACTTTTCACTTGCTCCATATTATAATTCCACCGTGACATAATAACGTAAAAATTCTACTGTATATTATCCACTACAACCGTGCTGGGCCCATAACTGTAGTATTTTTACAAATATATTCACAGCATAAATATATGAATAAGCCTATAAGATCAACTGATATATCAAAATAAATGGAGGGGTATACAGATTACTATTTCACTAAGATTCACTATAATTTTCATTTTACACACAACCAAAGCCAAGATGGTAACAAGGCTAACAATACAAAGACGTCACATTCTTACTTAATGCAAGGTATTAAGAATTCAAACAATGGTGAGAACCCACCCTATATTGTTATAAAATAATATAATTATATCATTAAATTAATAACACTTCATAACATTACTTGGTTAGTATTTAATTAATATATATCACATTGTGAATATCATTATTTATAACAGGCAGCACTGCACTATGACTGTCATAAAATTAAAATAGAAATTGCACATTCATTAAGCTCTTTTATCCTTAGATATGCTTTTTTTTTTCAAAATAAATCTACTCTATTTAAAATGTATTACAATTCAAATAACTTTATATGGTTAATTCAGTATCTGAATATACAAACTCATCTTGTCCTTACTCAATGGATTTATGCATAAAAAGATCAGAAACTTCATAAAACCCATTAAATAAATGAAAACTAAGCCAGAAAAAAAACTTTAGATAAATTAAAAGAGCCTTTTGGTTGTGGAACCAACACCAATCAGGGATATGTTTGTCAGCAGGCCAGTGCTCTAACAAGAAGACCAAACTGCCAGAATCCTTGAATATGTTTTAGACTGTGGGATATACAGTATTTTCACAATTTATTGGGTTTATGAGTATTTAAAAATGATCATGTAGTAAACATACTAACCTGCAAATGGATTTTCAGTGCCGAAAAATTCTCTGAACACTATCTGGGCATTACCATGGAAAACATATGGATCAATCATTTCACCTTTTCCTAATGGAATGCCCTTTTTTAATCCACCCTCACCATACTGATCATACACAGCTCTTCTTTTAGCTAAAAATGAGTTAAGCAAGAAAAAAATATAGTCGGAAAAAAATATAGTATATATACGGTATATACTGTATATGTATATACAGTATATATGTATATATA
>PXIH01S0077528.1:2774-12886 GCA_003024985.2 Euperipatoides rowelli
AATCAATAATGCATATACTGTAGATTATATTTTGGATGGGCAACATTGCAGGAAAGAGTACAAACTTTAAATAGCCTATAATTTATTGTTTTATACCAAAAATAAAAAGCATAGTTTGGGTTATGTGTATATTCAAAAATATAATTAAACAAAAATAAAAAAAAAAAAAAAAAAAAGTCTCAACACAGATCTAATAGTGGAGCCTATCTCTTAAAAACAATCGTGCACTGGCAATTTGAATACAAAAATTTCATTTCTGTCTGTCCTTATGGTGATCAGACTGACATTATGATAAAGTCTCTGTTAAATTTACGATTTTATCCTATGGTTTAATTTGACGAATCAAATATTATATAATATAAAATTATATAATGTATCTCTCACAGCTGTTGTAAGGTAATGATGTTAATTATACATGTGGTCAATTAAACACTATATGGAAGTTGGAGGTTGTGAATTAGTTCTATGATTGGGGATTTATCTTGACTATGGAAATATTACCCAGCATGCATTTGTGAGAAATTAGGCTTACCCTAATTTCTAACACACACACACACACACATATATATANTTTATTATGTACTAATACGTTTTATTATGCAACTAGTTTAAAAGCCCGTCAAAAATGATGGACATCTTCCTTCTTTGGCTTGCTAAGCCGTCAAAAAGCAAAAAGCGACATCTATGGACAGAAAATAGAGGAAAAACATCTTCGGGTGTCATCGGCTTGCCGAAGATGGATGGACGAGAGCGTGACAGACATCATGACCAAACGTGCTTTTTATTATAGTTACATAAAAAATTAGGGACAAACCTCTAAAAGAAAAAAAGAAAAAAAAAAGTCACAATTAACATTAAATATGAGTGAAAATAAATTATTGAGTGAGGGAATCCTTTATTAAATTAATACCAGTTTGAATTAATACCATCAATAAACAGCCTACACTAATAATTCTATTAATGTACTCCATAATAGTATAAAAACACTAGCGTCTGGATCTCGGACCCAACCTTGCCAGCCAGCATATTAGATGATCTCTAACCTTAACCAAACACTGAACCTAAACTCCAACATGAATATAATTACAAATAAGGATCTCTAACCTTAACCACACACTGACTCTATTCTCAAATGAATATAATAACAAAATAAAGCATCTTTAACCTTAACTTAGACGGACACTCACTCCAACATAAATATTAAAGCATATTATGAAATATGTAATAAATAAAATAACACACAGTACCACAGGCAGAATTCAAGGCGACCTCTAATTGGTTGTTTTTGGGCTACATGATATACTAAGTCTGAGCTACAGACATTTTATATTAAAACATCTAAATCCCGGCTGATTTAAATAACTTTCTAACTAATTTTATATACTATATCGATTAGAATAAATATTTGACTAAGTAACTTGAACTAAGCACAAATTACTTTATCTTTCTTTATTTTCCATGAGTTGTCTTTAATGTTCAAAATTTCTACTGTATGTAATTACTTATTCAATTAATTAGTTTGTTTATTTAAAAAAATAAATTTATTCATACATTTTACTTTATATATACAATTTTTATTTAGAAAGGATGTCAACTTTAATATATTGTAGATGAAAATATGTAAATACAATTCAAATTTTTACAAATTTACATATTGCGGAATGTTGAAATTATATGAGTGATATTAGATTTGTCTTTACACACATACTGTATCTAGCCAGATTCCGATATCTGCCCAGCAATATGGCTGACAGTAATAAGTTGAAATTATCTAGATTAGCGCTCAGCAAAGGATTATTTCCCTTTTTGATTATCCTAGAATTCAGGGTTACGACAAGGTTAGGACTGTAAAGAATATATACGAAAACCGGCAAGAAAAAAATACTAATTCCACAGGCTACTACGTTTTAGCTGTTGCCAAATTGTAACTCCTAACGTTAATTATGTTGGTGGGCAGATAACGGAATCTGACCCTGTATCTTCGTCTAATAGAAATTTATGATTTATTAAAAATATTTCGGCAATTTTTAAGACTCCCTTCTCTGATTATTTCACCTCTTGATTATCAGAGGGTTGGAGCATAATAGCAGGACTTAGGGTTCAAGGGTAAGGTTAGAACAGTAGAAATAAAATAAGGCTGCTATCCAATTCAATCATGAGAAATTAATAAATGCTGTGGGTTATTTATAAATGCTTGTGAAAAATCCAGGAAGGGGGGGGGGGGGGGGGGGAGAAGTTAAAAAGAACCAATATTTCAACCATACTAAGAAAAATTAAAATCATATGGACATAATATTATGTTAAATTATATTAAAATAGTAACTACTTACTTATTCATCCAGAATTTATATACTCATAGTATTTGTCTAAAGTTAACAGTTTAATATACTCATATTGTTTTGTTAATTTATTTATATAGCCAAAACCACGTGAAAGTAATCTTTTTATTCTATTCAAAATGTTTTCTTTATTTGAAAAGATGTCAGTAGGTTTAAAATTTAGCACAAATTTCATCAATTTAAGCAAATATTTTCTGTTTTTGTATT
This sequence comes from Euperipatoides rowelli, assembly GCA_003024985.2. Lineage (NCBI taxonomy): Eukaryota > Metazoa > Onychophora > Udeonychophora > Euonychophora > Peripatopsidae > Euperipatoides > Euperipatoides rowelli. The sequence goes on from PXIH01S0077528.1 coordinate 5,321, forward strand.
GATCGTTTTAATTTCTCTCAAAATGTTCACGTGCTAATTACTTCGTTAATTACCTTATCATTCCCTATTCATTAGTCAAGGTTTCTAAAGCTATAACTGGAATATAACTTTCATAACTAGAAAAGTTGATAAACTGTTTAACAGACAATAATAATTCATTGTGATATCTTATTTGTGTGCTGCAGGCCAATGAGCTAGGCCTACTCAAAAAACATAAATTAAAGTTTTTTTTTTTTTTTATAAAAAAATAAGAAATTTATTTAACATACTGTAAATAATATAATAAATAATTCATTTTACATTTTTATTGTGTCTTTCAAATTTATAAACTCTTTTACTTTGAATGTAGAATATTTTCCTTGGTATTAAAAAAAAAACAACAAAAAAAAACGATAATCTTTAAATTTTAATTTTTCTTGTTTACCACTCGGAGTCGAACCAGACCAGATTCCAGGCTTTATAGTCGAGCACTGATCTCACTTGACTCCCTCCCCCCCATCCTCCCAAGGGCAAAAATTAAAATTAATTTATCAACTATATTATTTGCAGGCAATAACAATAAATTGAACTTTGAATTGTGAAATTTCTACCATCTACATTGTCTACATTCTTGGACTTATGCCACTGTCATAACAGCAAAACAACAACAACAAATATTAACAGATAATGCTACAAGATCATTAATTCTTTATTAACTTATATAAAATGCATATATTTATAATGACAAACTTTATTAAACATATCTATTTTCAATTAAAAAAAAAAAAAGCAAATTCTATGCGCTGGCCTTTCATAAATCATTGTTTTTTTTAAAATTGTTATTACCGTACCAAAATTTATTTGAATTTAGTACTTACAATATGTAGCTAAGTTATCACCTCCCCCCCCCCCCCACACACCTTCCTTAATAATAAACTAAAAATAATCGATAACCATTATAATAAATAATAGGCTTGAAACTTGTATTGTACAATATTTACTCTATAAGTGTATCCATGTCCATTTTAAATAAATAATTTATTATTCCATCAAACATTAAAGATAATTTTCTTAAAAAATGCTTACAGTATTAAAAATGATATACTATTCTATATGAACTGCTGTAGTCATTATTTTTTTACCAATGATAAACCTAAAAGGCATTTTAAACTAAACTTTGAATAAAAGTCAAATTTTAAGAAAATCTCCATTTTCAAATAATAATAAAAAAAAAAAATCCAAATCAGGAGATCACAAAATAGAGGTTTGGGCTAGACTGTAAAAATCACAAGTTATTGTAACATAGTAGAAAGAAATTGATGAATCTGGCCCACTCACTTCCACCTTATGCCCCACCCACTTACGGTTTAAGGAGGTGTCAATTCCAGTACATCTGGCCCCATCCAGTTCTTTCCAAGATGGTATCATTTCCGTTCCTGTATAATGTGTTTTTGTGCCCATATATGGTATGAAGCTTTCACATTTCAAGATAGTGGCCCTTCTTATAATGTCATATATAGGCATAAAATCCCCTATGTTTAAGAAACAGGAACTACAAGTGCCACTTGTAGTTCCTGTTTCTTGAAAAGACCCGGATAAGGTCAGAATCATATTTTCCTTCTACTTAATATCACAATTTCACTTCCCTATACTTTGAACAAACCATTCTTGTTGACATAAAAGACACCTNTTCTTCTTTTTTATTTATAAACTCATGCAACAATTGTGATGAGTGATTTCATTCTATTCAAACTACATCATAGTTCTTCTAAATATTCTCCCCTGACAATTTAAACAAGCATTCATAACTGAACACTACAAATCACATGCTAACGCATTCTACATCTTATCTCAATATAGCTACTACATCCCATTATTTGAAGTAAAAATTTGATTGTATTTATTTTGCCCATTTTGATTATTATTTTTTCTTTTATTAAAAGAAAAGTTTATCATACATAGTATATCATCGATTCAATACAAGCTTCTTTACAAAAATACTTTTTGAATAATATTTTTTTCCTTTTTGTTATTGTAACATAGTAGAAAGAAATTGATGATTCTGGCCCACTCACTTCCGCCTTATGCCCCACCCACTTCCGGTTTAAGGAGGTGTCAATTCCAGTATATCTGGCCCCATCCAGTTCTTTTTAAGTTGGTGGCATTTCCGTTCCTGTATAATGTGTTTTTGTGCCCATATATGGTATGAAGATTTCACATTTCAAGATAGTGGCCCTTCTTATAATGTCATATATAGGCATAAAATCCCCTATGTTTAAGAAACAGGAACTACAAATGCCACTTGTAGTACCTGTTTCTTGAAAAGACCCGGATAAGGTCAGAATCATATTTTCCTTCTACTTAACATCATAATCTCACTTCCCTATACTTTGAACAAACCATTCTTGTTGACATAAAAGACACCTATTCTTCTTTTTTATTTATAAACTCATGCAACAATTGTGATGAGTGATTTCATTCTATTCAAACTACATCATAGTTCTTCTAAATATTCTCCCCTGACAATTTAAAAAAGCATTCATAACTGAACACTACAAATCACACGCTAACGCATTCTACATCTTATCTCAATATAGCTACTACATCCCATTATTTGAAGTAAAAATTTGATTGTATTTTTTTGCCCATTTTTTTATTATTTTTTCTTTTATTAAAAGAAAAGTTTATCATACATAGTATATCATCGATTCAATATAAGCTTCTTTACAAAAATAATTTTTGAATAATTTTTTTTCCTTTTTAAATATAACAAATAAACACAACAACCACTAAAGAAAATATATATTACTCATATTGTTGCAATAACCTCACATATACTCTCAGGTCAATACTTCCTGACCTCCTCATCTTTCAAACAAAAAGTATCTCTAGTATATAGATATTGCAACTGAGCAGAAATTTGGTCATCTAATGTCATAACAACCCCTATTTTTCCAGATGGCAAAGAAAATCGCCATTATATATTTAAAAACACAGGTATAATACTAAAAATCAAACATTTGAAGAATTTCTCTATGTCAAAAATACCACTTATTTTTCTACAGTATTTAACAATCACTGATTTGATTACCCTATAACCTGAGAACAAATATCCCATAGTATCGACATCTGAATCACAAAAAAAACATAATTAAATTAATACTTCCATCCTTTAATATGTTCCTTCTCCTAAGATCAACCAGAGTTGGAAGGATTTAAACATTTTCACCACTTTTAAATAACCATCCTATTCCTATAATTTTTAAACCTCTGATTTTCACTCATTCTCTTTTTAAAATATGAGGCATATATTACTGGTTGTGGATTCTCCTCATCTCTAATCTCATAATAATTTGCAATCCATTTTTTTTAACAAACTGATCTGTTGCCAATATAGGGTAAAACAAACATCTACTCAGTAACTTTGAAGTAGTACAATTTTTCTATATCATATTGTGCATTACTGTTCTATTTAGTAATTTTATATTGAGCAACTGAAAACCACCTATCTTTTCTGGATAACAGCTTTGTGAATAGCCAGTATCTTATATTTCCCAAAAATTGCTACAAAAATAGTCTGCTCAGCCTTAAAAATAGACTCTGACTAATAATAGTAAATGGCATATAAAAAATCAACTTGGCACAACAATAGTATTTATCAATGCAACCCTTTCCATCCAATCCTTAGTTGCCAGTGCTATTCTATCCAACTTATGTTTAATACTAACTAAAAGATCTTTAACTATGGTCTTCAACAGACCCCCAACTCCCTTTATAGGAAACATAATACCCAATATTTTAGTATGTGTCCCATGCACAATCACATTACCTGCATTACCTTTTACTCGCCCATTCTAATGTCATAAACATAAGACTTTTCAAGATTTATATTAGATCCTGTTAATTTATTAAATTATTGAAATATATCTAATATCATAATAATTAAACCCCTTTTATTGCCCTTTCCAATTTTAAAACTAATTCAAGTACATATAATGAATATAAAGCTGCTGACAGAGAAGAGCCCTGCAACAAAGAATCTTTCAATGGAAAAAAATTGGCATAAACCTTCTTATTCCGAAAAGCAATACTTTTATCTCTTATCAGAACAACTATAAGCCTAGTTGTACTATTGTTACCCAAGTACTTATAAATAAGATATGAGATAAGGCATAGACACTTTATCGAAAGCTTTCCTCATATCCGCCCTAAATAACATAGGCCCTAATCTTGAATTTATATTATGCTCACCAAATAGCAGGTGATAGTATATCGATGCTCTTTGAATGTTTCAACCCTTAACCCCAAATACATTTGAGGGCAGGATTTGATCTAAATATTTATTGTACCTCAATAACATAATCTTTGATATAAATTTAATGTCCTGATTCATGAATGATATTGGCCTTATACGATAAATCGCCACCGAATTATTACTGTTTTTATCTATGCAAAGCATTTTTAAGAACACTCTATTTTGCTTCACCATAATCACTCACCATAGTCACTCTCTAAAATATAACTATAAAATGACAACAGTATATTCAACATCTGTAAATTCATATGCCTATTAGAACTCTTTCAATTCATCAATTGAAATATTGGCACTCATAAAATCATTATCAATAACTGCTGACACAGACACACAAGACCTAGACTTATCACATAAAATTATTCATCATACATTATATACCCGATCCCCCCCCCCCCCAACTGTGATTAACCACTCTTTCTATATGATACTGTTGCATAACATTCACAATATTAAGATTATCACAAATGAAGTTCTCCCCATCTCTTAGCACATTCACCTCTGAAGTTTTTTTATTCTCCCTCAACCTTTTATATAAAATATTAGATGAAGTATCCTATGTAATAAACCTATCTCTTTTTAACTTATACATTAATTGATTGTGCAACACACTTTCCAAATACTCAATTCTTCTCTTAACCTCAATTGTAAATTGATCACTATTCCCTCCTTCATTTTAAGCACCTTAATAATTTGATGATATAAATTACTCAATTCTACAGATATCCTATTATCTTTTACTTGCTTTTTAGCTACTGTTTTATATGCTACAGCCTTTATACCAACACATAGCAGGATTAGTACCCATCTACATTACATCCATATAATTATTTAACTCAAGCATCAGGCCCCATCTAGGAAAATACCCCCTAACATTATCAACATAAAGCTTACAACATTCAACTAACACATGATCTGTACAGGGATATATATACTTGCAGACTATAGCCTAGTCCTTGTGATATCGCCACTCTGTCCAGCCTATTGTTTTGTACATGCACAGCAAGTCTGGTGGGTTGTTCCTGCATTCTCAACACCACTGCCAAGTCCAACAATCCACGTTTAATCAAGAATTTTGCAAATATATTATGTTTAATTGTATTCTTTACATTATTATAGCACTAACTACCATCTGCTTAATCAAGTTATTCAACTTTCTATAATACACCAATCTCAATGCAGATAGCCTACTATTGGAAAATGTACTTTGAAAAACACAAGCAAATCACCATCCACATCCACAACTATGTACATCAATCTTTCATCAACACGGAAGACACATTCTAACATTACAAATAAAATTGCGTTTTACCAATATTGTCATACTGGCTTTTGCGGTTAAGGCTCTTGCTTCATAAACTTCAAAATAAACATTTTAGTCTTCTCCATAAATTCCATAGGTCGGCTAATTTTACTTTTATCACAAAACACAAATTAGGCATTAGAGATATTAGTTTTTTAGCGATTATGCAACTACAAAAACCTCTTACATTTAAAGAACAAATGGTATTTTTTTTTCTGCCAAAATAACTGGGCATTTAAGTAATAATTTCAGTTTGTGCAAGAAACCAATGGAAAAACAAAACAAACCAATATGAATCATTTTATCCTGAGATAATATTTATAAAAATCAATAATGTAAATGAAAATGGTGCTATTTCGCAACACCTAAGATACAAGACCTGCTAAGATTTATTGTCAAATTTTACCTTTTTAACTTGATCATTCTCCAGCTGTTCTCTTCTTTCAAAACCATTTTTATTACTAATAGATAAATTATCCATCATTTTGATTACCACTTTTCATATTTAACTGACTCCTGCAGCTGAGTCGCTATTCACAAGATCATTCATTATTTTTCTACTCTCAAGGCATCACAGCACTCTACACCTTTACACACATTGCTAACTCTAGAATAAAATTCACCATCCACTGCTGCTTCAGATTTTCCATAACCATCCTTGTCTTGGCTTCCCTATCACTTCTATCTCCATCAGTCTTGTCTCTTCACCTATCTTCTCACCACTATAACACTCCATATTATCCTCTTCTTCATAAATTATGAACAATTTGCAGTATCCTGTGGTGCAACTGCTTGCGCAAATGTTTTTTCCTCCACAATCTGCATGCTCCCCAACAAATAACTGCTTACACTTTCTGCAAATTTTTTTCTCACATTCTGCCGACTTGTGCCCTACATGTTTACATTTGAGACACATGGGCAATCTACCAGGCACTGTTATTAACACACTAACATTACCAACTCTAAGCAGATGCAGAATGTCCTCAATAATTATGTCAGCTTTGGTGGCTGCCTTAACACTTAACACACTAGAATATATTTCCATGTCTTCTGTTATCGTTAGCTTTTCATTCTTTACATCAATGACATTTACATAATTTTGAAATTCTGTGGCCAATACTTTCATGCTTTCATTTGCAGGATACCAATGCACACATATATTAATGAAATTATATGATATTGTTCACAAGTTATAAAGTATTCAACCAATTGTAATTTATTGTTATTACTTCTAACATCAATGCCTACATATTTTGGATTCCTAGAGAAAAACACACCGATAATGTTCTTCTTTCCAACAACTGTTGCAGCTTTCAATACAATAGTAGCTTTATTTTACCTAGGCACCACCACTTCACAATACATCGTAAACATAAATCTACACTTATCTTTTACTGGTTTTAATATTAAGTCCCAATACTTTAGCGACTTAATGAAACTGACATACTTGGCAGAATACTTCTTACCTTTATACTTTCCATTTGAGCAAAGTTTCTAATGTCAAATATTTCTTCATGCCATAAAGGCTGATCAAAAATAGCCTGACTCTCAGGAGTTTGCAAAGCTGCTGCTTCACTAAGCCCATTTTGATTATTGTTCATCTTCATTCAAGCATCTTTTCATCCACCATTTTAAAAATGATTAAAGCATTTGATTGTTGACTTTGGTTTGTAATGAATGTATATCAGTATAAATATTTTTTTTATTGAAAAAAATAAATAAATAATTACAGCAGAAAATAAAAATAATAGATTTATAGTTTTTTAGTGTCCTGTTGTAACCATAGAAATTCATTTAAAAGCCAAAAAGAAAAATGAATAAGACAAACTATTGTATTAACAGAAAGTGCTAATTAAAATTTATACTTTCAATTAAGTTACTAATTATTACATTTTAACCAAAAATTATTAACTAAATTATTTGACTTTAATATAATTTGTTTAAACCAATTATATTTAAAAAGAAGCTACTT
>PXIH01S0077821.1:0-10751 GCA_003024985.2 Euperipatoides rowelli
TTAAATAAAAACAATGAATTTTTAAAATCTCAACGAGTGAGTCGTTATTAGACTTAGTGATAAATGACAAAAATGAGTCACTCGTGCATCGTCTAGAAAGTGTTAAAAGTATATCTACTTAAGATAACTTACATGTGAAATTTTTTCTGTTATAGTGTTAATTTACATTATAGTAAATTCTACTTGAGAACTTTTTTTTGTTATAGTGATAATATACAGTAAAGTAAATTGTAATTTTTTCTGCTAATGTGTTAAAATAGTAAATTCTACTTGAGAACTTTTTTATGTTGTAGCGATAATATACAGTATAGTAAATTCAACTTGCAAACTTTTTTATGCTATGTGTTAATATACATTATTGTAAATTATGCTTGTGAACTTTTTTCCTGCTATAGTGTTAATATACAGTATAGTAAATTCTACTTGTGAATTTTTTTCTGTTAGTGTTAATATACATTTTAGTAAATTCTACTTGTGAACTTTTTTCTGTTATAGTGATAATATACAGTATAGTAAATTGTAATTGTGAAATTTTTTTCTTACTAAAGTTATATACAGTATAGTAAATTCTACTTGTGAATTTTTTCTTAGTAGAATTATTAAATACATTACAGTAAATTTTACTTGTGCAATTTTTCTGTTATAGTATTAATATACATTTTAGTAAATTGTACTTGTGAAATTTTTTTCTTAGTTATTAAATACAATACATTACAGTAAATTCTACTTGTGTAATTTTTTTCTGTTATAGTGTTAATGTACATTTTAGTAAATTGTACTTGTGAAATTTTTTACTTATTAAATACAGTATAGTAAATTCTACTTATGAACTTTTTTCTATTATAGTGATAATATACAGTAGTAAATTGTACTTGTGAAATTTTTTTCTTATGTAATTTATTAAATAGGCTACAGTATAGTAAATTCTACTTACAAACTTTTTTCTTACTAGAAAGTAAATTCTCTTGTGAAATTTTTTTATGTTCTAGTGTTAATATACAGTAGAATAAATTCTACATGTAAACTTTTTTGTGGTATAGTGTTATATACAGTACAGTAAATTGTACTTGCAAACTTTTTGTGGTGTAGTGTTAATATACAGTATAGTGAATTCTACTTGCAAACTTTTTTTGTCGTATAGTGTTAATATACAGTATAGTAAATTCCACTTGCAAACTTTTTTGTGGTATAGTGTTAATATACAGTACAGTAAATTCTGCTTGCAAACTTTTTTGTGCTATAGTGTTAATATACAGTATAGTAAATTCTACTTAGAAACTGTTTTGTGTTAATATACAGTACAGTAAATTCTACTTGGAAACTTTTTTATGATATAGCATTAATATATATAGTAAATTCCACTTGCAAACTTTTTTGTGTTATAGTATTAATATACAGTACAGTAAATTCTACTTACAAACTTTTTTTTGTGGTATAGTGTTAATATACAGTATTGTAAATTGTACTTGTGAAATTTTTTTCTGTTATAGTAATATACAGTACAGTAAATTGTACTTGCAAAATTTTTTGTGGTATAGTGTTAATATACAGTACAGTATATTCCACTTGCAAACTTTTTTGTGGTATAGTGTTAATATACAGTACAGTAAATTCCACTTGCAAACCTTTTTGTGGTATAGCGTTAATATACAGTATAGTAAATTCTACTTGCAAACTTTTTTGTGGTATAGTGCTAATATACAGTGCAGGAAATTCTACTTGCAAACTTTTTTGTGCTATTGTGTTAATATGCAGTACAGGAAATTGTTTTTGCAAACGTTTTTGTGGTATACTGCTAATATACAGTATAGTAAATTCTACTTGCAAAATTATTTTTGTGGTATAGTGTTAATATACAGTAGACTAAATTCCACTTGCAAACTTTTTGTGCTATTGTGTTAATATACACTAAAATAAATTCTACTTGCAAACTTTTTTTGTGGTATAGTGTTAATATACAGTACATTAAATTCTACTTGTGAACTTTTTTGTGGTATAGTGTTAATAGACATTATAGTAAATTCTACTTGTGAACTTTTTTGTACTAGTGTTAATATACATTATAGTAATTTGATTCTATAAAAGTATGCATGGTAGATTTTATTTAATGATAGATTTTTTATTGATATCAAAATTCTTTAGTGTTAACAATAGTATATGGTATAATTCAGATGCATGCTGTGTTTGTATAATGATATGCTATTACAGATTTATTATAGTGATCGGACTTTTCTATTTAAGTACTTAGCATGGTGAAAATTATAGTACAGAGAATATTATAGTAGTGTACAATCATTACACATTTCCTCAAGCAAAACTTGTATTTACTTGAATGCTAGCGGTAGATTTCATTATAGTAAAAGTATATATGGTAGATTTCATCATAGTAAAAGAGTTTTTATCGATATTAAAAATAGTATACAGTAGATTTCATTATTCATTAATGATAGATTTTTTATCGATATCAAAATTCTTTAGTGTTTAAAATATTAGGCCTATACGGTATAATTTAGATGCATGCAATGTTTATATAATGATATGCTGTTATAGACTTATAGTGATCAGACTTTTCTATTTAAGTTCCCTGGTACCGATTTAATAAGTATGAAGATTATAGTACAGTGAAGATTATAGTACTGTAGAAGTGTAGTAGTATACAATCATTACCCATTTCCTCAAGCAAAACTTGTATGAACTTGAAAAAAAGCAGTAAATTTCATTATAGTTAAAGTATATAGTAGATTTCATTATAGAAAACAGAGTTTTTATCAATATTAAAATTCTTTAGCCTAATATTAAAAGTAGGTTGCATTATTATTTAATGATAGATTTTTTATCGATAATAAAATTCTTTAGTGTTAAAACTAGTATACGGTAAAATTTAGATGCATGCAGAGTTTGTATAATGATATGCTGTTAGACTTATAGCGAACGGATTTTTCTATGGCCCGTATGAAGATAAAACAAGAAAAAATGTCTTAAGTTTTTCATGTATTATTCTACACCATGTCACTTCCACCCAGTCATCTTGGATTTTCTGAATTTTAACATATAATGATGATGTCACTTCCCTCAATCATCTTGGAAAAGACCCATATGAACATAAAACAGGAAAAAAGTTTTTCATGCATTATTCTACACGTATTAATTATTCTACATGTCACTTCACCCAGACATCCTGGATTTTCTGAATTTTAACATGATGATGTCACTTCCCTTAATAGACGTAGAAGTGACATGCATATTTTTTAATATATGGTATGATTATTTTAATTAAAAGTGTTGGTTATTGTTATAATGAATTACATTAGATTTTTTTTTAATTCTATAAAAGCATATACGGTAGATTTTTATTATAGTAAAAAAAATCTAGAAAAAACCTCACTTCTGCAAAACCTCAGTTCTGCATGCTTAAGCTTAGAGAATATAAGTAATTAAAAGCATTATTTTATTTATAAATTCAAAAAACATCCATTGTAAATAAAAGATATTTTAATATTTAAAATTTCTATTGTGATAATTTTTAATAAGATTAAAAAATATTCATTTATTAATTAATATTAATTATTCAAGTCATATAATAAAGTTTAATGAAATTAGAAACTATTTAAGGATTTCAAATTTTTAGTATTAATGTGTACATTTCCCCTTCATTGAGCAATCATAAGCCCTTTAGAATTAGAATAGGTAGTTAAGATTCTCCAAAAGAGTGTCGAGTGAAAAAGTAAGAGAAATAGAAGTTTGATACTTGAGTCTTAACTACCTATCATTTTAATGGTGGAGGTCGATGAAGATGTACCATTTTTGCTATTTTTTTTCTTGAAAAAAATACAGTGAAAAGGGAGGTATTTTGGATATTAATTTGCATATGTTGATGTATTAAGCTGAAAATCACCATGAATGACTTTTTGTGTAGATACTACATATGTTGTAAATATTGGGTACGGTACCTATGATGTCATGGAAGGGTGTGGCACTTCACCAAAAATCAAAAAATTGATTCTAAGTTTACTACTTTGAGCATTGAATTGAATATGTTAATTATGATGTATTAAGTTGAAAATTGATAGGTATGACATCATACACATCTATTATTGTACCAAATATTGAGGTCACATCAGGTGGGTGTGGCACTTCGACAAAAAAAATTCTGATTAATAAAAAATGTTTAGTTTTTCGAGCATGTTTCTACGTATCCTATGATGTCACTTCAGGTTGGCCATCTTGGATTTTATGATGTCACTCACATCATGCATCCGAAAACGGCCTGCATGCATTTTCAAAAATTCGAGTGGGAGGGGGATCTATCCCAACATGGACCTTGCAATACTCTTCCCAACATGCAACTTGCAATATATCCCAGCATGCACCTTGTGATACTCTATCCCAGCTTGCATCATCATGTGATGTCTAGCCCATGTTCAGTATAAAACACCCTATACCTTTAGCATACAGGATATCGATAGATATCGATATCCCAGCATGCATCATCATGTGATATCATAGGCCCATATAGCCTACAAGAATAAAACACCCTATACATTTAGCATACAGGATATTGATAGATATCGATATATATATATCGATTATTGAGAGATCAATACTCTCGATTATCTATATCCCAGCATGCATCAATCTATACCAGCATGCATCGGAAAATTTAGATACTATCAATCATGCATCATAATATTACCCGGAATGCATAGTATGATGTCAGGACCATATTTGGGCATAAAAACAGCCTAACCCTACAAAAAACAAACATGATGGCAGCCATCTAGGATTTTTGAACTCGAAAATTTGGCCACCATGTTGGCTGCCATTTTGTGGCCTCGAAAGCACAATTATTATCTACTTTCATATAAACAATAGAAAAACTAAACAATATTTTAATTTTTTAAATTAACATAATATCCAAAGTAACATTAACATGGTAAATGATAATTTTCTTCTAAAATTCCAAAAAAAAAAAATTCTATTCTTATTTTTTTTTCTTAAATTCTCAACTTGGATAATTAAAAACTATATATTCTAATTTTTCTTATACAAATATTGGATTTGCTAAATCTCATAAATGACAAATTAAACTACAACAATAACGAGATTAAATCATTATTATAAATAGTACACAATTTTAATCAAACAATCAAGAATTAGACTTAACTATAAATAAAAACCAAATTATATCACTACAATTATTATTCCTTTTTTTAAAAAAATTAAATGCAAATCATAATTTCAAATGGTATAAAATTTTCAGTAACTTCTATTGGGGAAATATTTTTCTAAGTATAACTAGGTCTAGTCAAATTGATGACTCATAATAAGACAAAAATTTGCCTAAACAAATTAAAGTGTCTAGGTAAAATCATCTAGAAATGGAATATCATCAAAAATGACTATCACAATCATGAGGTGATGGACAATTAAAAGCACAAACTTCACAGTAAGTATCTTTACAATCTTCAATTTTATGTCTGATTTTAACGGAACCAAAACAGAAGGGATTTCCTCCAACCGCAGTGATCCAAGAAATACAGCAAGATAAAATATGTAAGGTCAGATAAGGTAAAGTTTTCAAAAAGTTTTAATTTTACAACAGTACGTGAAATCAAAAATTTAAAATCTTCAGCTTTCATTCTTTTTAATTTCTTCAATTTTTCCAAATTTGTCCAAGTGTGTGTGCGAATAACATAGTCTATATAATTGCCCGGAAAATCAATAATCTTAACGTTAATGGATTGGTTTGTAGGCTTTTTATATTTCAAAAATATAAGCATATTGTTTAATAGACATAGGGCCTAACTTCAATTCTTGAATTACCATTTCAATATCAGTGTCTTCAAATACAACAAAAACAGTTTTGTATGGCCCAATAGTAATAATTTCCTTAATATTATTCTTAAAATGCAATCTTTTCAAGTTTTATATAATCAATTCTGTATCAACTTTTATCAATTTTGCACAAAAGTTTATGGTGCCAATTGCTAACAAATAATTTCCTCCAAGACATGCAATTCTATTGATTCTGCTAATGGATCTATCATAATTCATTTGTTTATCCATATTTGTTGTCTTTGAATTAAACCTCAATTCAAGACTATTCTCTATTTTATATTCCTTTAACATTCAAAAGTAAAAGTTCTGTAGAAAACAATAGGGCCGATGTACGTTAGTTTTTGGTTATTTCACAATTATTAATTATATATCAGACATTTTCACATAAATAGATCTTCTATTTACTAAACATCAAGTTATAAATCCATGTAACTATTTTATAAAAAGTTAAAACTGTAATATACTCACTATTAGATCATAATTATACTGAGTGATACTTTTAGACATCTTTAAGACTCGTAGCTTTTGCATGCTCCTAGTATCGTGTTTTTATATTAGTTAGTTTTATGACAAGAATTTTGTGTTTTGTCATGATTTTAAATCACATTTTTAAGCAAAAAAATAGACTTTTGATTGAAGAATTTTAAAATTATCACTATTATTACTTAATTTGTTTTATCGTGCTACATGAAAAACAAATGCCCCTACTTATTGGGTAAGGCTGCTAGGTGGATCTTATAGCCTACTGTGATCACATATGCACCCACATAAATTTTTAGTACACTCACTAAATATAATTTAATAGATTCAGAATAGTGATATTAAGGGACATATAAATTTACAATAAGATAGGAATACTACGAGTTGTGTTATAAGATCAAACAGAGAAAAAAACACTATATAGTATATGTTACCGCAAGATCACATTTTTCAAGAGGGTTAACTGTTTCTTAAAGGTGTGGCATTGTCATAAATCTTTTTTAATATCTTTAAACTCTAATCTAAAGTTAAGGAGTTTTTTTAATTTCATAACTTCTACTTTGATGCATCTAAATTAAGTTATTTAAATATGCATCAAAGTAGAAGTTATGAAATTAATAAAACTTCTTAACTTTGCATTCAAGAGTTTAAATTTGAATTCATTTCATCTTAAATTTGCCTATAACTTTTTTTATTGGTTTCTGTGTATAGGTATACTCTTTAGGATAATCTGAAGTATCAAACAGCTTCCATATTTTCACACATGTCTTCATATGTCTTCGGTTTGAATTTCATAAGCTAAAGAATCTGTATCTGTGAACAACATATTAGCTTGATCTCCATACTTAGGCTTAACATAATCATAATGGAAGTTATACATTAAAGTCTTGTTCAACTCTAGAATAGTAAATCCTGCATAAATAGGATGGTTCAACTTTAAAGACACTTTCTTCATATTAGCTACTAGGTCTTCATTAAATATTTGAAAAGTTTTAAATGCTGAAGAAGCAATGAGCTTACACAGCTTTTTTGTGCTTGTGATGAGCCTAACGTTAATTCTGTTTCATAAATTCTCCGTCTTACCAAAAACTGTGTTGAGTAATTTAAAATTATCTTTTTCAAAATATGGTTGAAGCCACGCTTCTTGTATGAATGAAATACCTCTATGAATATGAAGCAAATTTAAGCCATAGCCTACTTCAAATACATTTTTAAATTGGTGCTGTGTACAACATAGTTTTTCTTAGCATAGAGGTTTGACACTAACTTCATCGATTCTACCATATTAATAAAGTTTGAGTTGGCTGTGATTAGGCTTTTACAATATAGAGATAGCATTTCTTTGCTAATTTTTATTTTTCTGGTGCTAGTGGGTAGTCATTGTGAGAATAATGTAAGTTCTGTGGTACTCTAAGTCTACTTCAAGCATATATCCAGTATTGGACTCTTCATCAATAGCTGTAACATCTAAACACTCAATTTCACTTTTTGTAAGCCATTTGAATCCCCGTACTGGAATTTTTTTAATCATGGCCTATCCATAAATGTTGCCATCTAGGAATGCTACATATTTAGTGGGTGTGGTTGGATTATAATTTTCCATGTATTTATTATTTGCTTCGCCATACGTGTTTCTAATCATCGATATTTCTCCTCTTATACCTCTCTCAATAAACAAATACATATCCACATCTTTTAAAAATTCTAGTTCTACCCCTGTCTTTTTCAAACAGGCAAACCAAGCTATCCCCGGTGCTGTATAAGTATGACATGGATAGATTTTATCAAAGTTCAAACACATTTTACGATAATTTTCAAACATGTCGGTGAGAAGTAAGACATCACTCTGCATATATGCCATGATATTCACCTAAGAGTTGGAGATTAAAAGTAGGCCATACATTTTGAGCATGAAGGTAGTCGGTTTCATACACCCTTTTCACCGGCTAAATCATTCATGAAAGCTTCTTTAGGTGGAAGGTATGTTTCAGTGAATTTGTCAGCTACATCCATATAACTATATGGAAAATCCTTTTTCTCAACAGTAAATGTACTTTCTCTTCCGGTTTGTGGATTTTTGAAATGTAAAAGTCCTCTTCGGGTAATTTTTCGATAAGCTTATGAATTGGAAGGAGTCGATACAATTTAGGTTACCCATTGAGAAATAAATCTATTTTTCCATGTTGGTAGGGATCATTGTGATATTTTTATTTTTAAATTTTCCAATTCCTTGCATCATGAGATGACTATCAAACCCTTTCAAGTTATGAATAACTACCGGAACTTTATTGGTACGGTATATCAAAAACTTCTGTTGCATGTGTTATGTGCTTCCTCTCGGAACTGGCTGTTCAATCAGTGTTCATGTGATCATGATCTTGAACTTTATCGTCTAGCAGTGGTTTTTCACAAATGTGGCATTGCGTAGCAGTATTATATTTTTCTTCATTTTTCTGTGGTAAACTCCATAGGTATATTTATTTTTCTTGCTAGGAGAATTTTTTCTTCTAACAACATGGTTAAAAAATTGTGAACAGCATTCTGGCTGTTTTCCATCCAGTCCTATGATATAGCAAAATCCTAAGGACTCATTCCGAGTTTTTTGCATAGTGAAGGATGTTTTCATAATTGGTTGACATGTATTAATTTAACATTGAACGTTTCAAAATCTGCATATATAACATATGGAACTTTTACACGTTCGCTGCGGAAGCTAATTTGAAAACTCCGCTATATGCGAAATAGTTTTTTTCTTACAAAATGCATTTAGATATGATAACTTTATATAAATACTTAATATTATTTATTATCAAATGTGGTGTAGTTTTTAGGCTGCGTCTCAGATCTGAGTCAGCCGCATATTGCTACTATTTTTTTTACTATATGCGGAAAGACTCCGATCCGAGTCACATTTATGCAAATTATTATGACAAAATGTTTTAGAATATATTTATTAGACCACCTAGTTAAAGTCAAAATTTCAGATCACTTGAAAAATCCCCCAAAAAATAATTCCTTAAGGAAAGGGTTAAATCTTTAATAAGGACATAATGCTATTTTTCATCTCCATCTTTAAAGAAAAGTAAATCCAGACTTAGGGTGAATGATATCCATATTCATATAGAGAGGGTAAAATTTATTGTCATTATTAACTCCAATAACATTAACTGAAATCTTATTCTTTCAAATTTTTGGAAAGAATGAATAAGCTTCCAAAATTCTAAATTCCCGAAATGAGGTGTATAATGTGATAAACGATCTGAATGATTATCTGTAGGGTGGAGCCATGCTAGAATGCTCCATGCAAAACATTTCTCATCCCTTAAGTTCTTCACATTGATACAGGCCTTTGAGTTTTTGATATACTGAGGTAGATCAATGTAAGAAGAGCCTCTTAATACATCACATATATTGAGGCATAGCTCGATAAGTGAGATAGCTGATAGAACCCATCCAGAACCTTTATGGGTTAAATCATCTATCTCACTTAAAATAGATGCAAATAAAGACTAATATATTAATTGACATACCTTTCATAATTAAAACATTTTTCATTTTAAAAAGAAAGGTGTACATGTCCTCACCACTTAAAAATACACTCTAATCGTAAATTCGCCTTGAGAGCCTCATGCTGATTTAATGTATGATTTATATGGCTCTCGAGGTGATGTTTAGATTTCTTTAAGAAAATAGGGCATCCTTACTTTCANTTTGTGGTGGCAAGTTTGCATGCAGCAAGCAAGTTCCCTTTCAACTTGGTGTGGCACGATATCATCTGAACCTGTGTTATTCATATCTTCATCATCAGAATTATTGCCATCATGATTATTTTTAGTGCATTTAAATATTCATTTATGTTATTTTTCTCTAAATGTTGTAGCCCATCATCATCTTCATCACTATCAAAATAAATATGCTGAGGAGGCACATGATTATGATTGGGGGAGTAGGGACGGGATGGGCCTGGTTGAGGTGAAAAAATATCTACCTGATCACCCCCTACTTGTGGAGGAGATGCAGGAAGATGCAATGAATCTTCTTCAATCTCCAACATCACCGATTCAGCAGTTAGGGGATAATTGACTAAAGGCTTTTTCAGTCGTGGGGGGTCAAGTGGTGTCCCTCCTTCCGGACGTTTCAATATATTTTCAAACCCTGGTGGTGGAGGTAAAATATGGTTAAAATCAAGTGTGGAACATATCTCTTCAAAATAATGGGGAGGAAATAATTTGCAAAGATTCATCATATTATCACTCAATGGTGGTATAGCATTAGTAAATCTTACCTTTTTTGGTTGGTTTGTGTTGTCCTGATTCATATTTTTTCTCCGGAAAGATATACTTCAAAAGATGGAGGACTTCAGAAAACTCTTAATTGAGAAGCAGGATAAATCTAAAATAAAAGGAGAGAAAAAAATAATGAATATATATATA
>PXIH01S0078947.1:0-12448 GCA_003024985.2 Euperipatoides rowelli
TAAATAAAAACACTTTTTTTAAAAACAAGATATTACAAAATTTTAACATTAAATTTTTTTCATTTTTATTTTCAACTAAAGTGGTTTGTCGAGGATTAAAACTATGATGAAAATTTTTTTCAATTTGCTTACAAATATTTCTTTTCTCCTTCTTTTAATTAAAAATCATTACTAATAAATAATTTAACAAGAAATGTCTTTAAAAAAACACTTTTGGTTACTTTCTTATTTAAAATTACTAAAATTTTGAACAAAATATTTTCTTACCTTTTTATCAAATTCAAGTCAGGTTTGTAATATTCAATTGCCAATCTCTCTAAAACTTTGCGTTTTTTGTCATCTTTTTCTTGATATAATACTCTAAAANATTGACTATTTGCATCAAAGTTATGTTTCTCACCTTTCTCTTTTCTATGAATGAACAAAGGGGGAAAAGGGTTGGTCATCTCATGCGGACCAAACAAGCTATTCCTGATAATAAACCAAACCTTGGACCTCCAAATTGTTTCTGTAGCATTTGTTAATACCTTTCAAAATATTTAAGCTAATTTTTAATTTTCCAGGAGTAAAATTAAAATTCTCTAATGCTTTCCATCTGCCATTTTTTTTAAAATTATGTTAATTGAGTCATTAATTAATTTGCATGAACTACTTTCAACATTGAGAGAGGAATAATTTGGTTTAGAAAATAGACCTTTTTTTTGACCAATAGAATCCAAATGACTTTGCATTATGACATCATCATATGACGAATCATATAGCCACCCTTAATATTTTCCAAACAAAAATCATTTAAAATATTAAATTGATAATTCTTTTGAATTAAATCATTTAAAGTCATTATTTAAATATACAAATTTTATAAAATTCAATTCATCTATTAAAAACTTTTCATTAGAACAAAGTTTAAAGGCTCTTACTATTTCAACATTTAAATTAATTTTTTTAGTATGTTTTTCATATTTTGACCCAAAATTAATTTTCAAAATGGATTAGCTACCTTTTCTATGTATATTAAATTGAAAACCTTTTTCTTCTCGAATTATTTTCAGATCCAAATAATTTAGGGTTTTATTGTTTTATTTTCTATGGTGAATTTAAAATAATTATTACAGTTATTGAAAGCCTCACAAACTTTTTCTGCTTTGTTTTCATTTTTTAAAACCAGTAATAGATCATCCGCATAATTAAACATTAAAATTATAGCTATATCCTTCTTTTCTCAATTTTTTTCTCTATTAAGTACAAGGCTATTTCTGAAAAAATAGGGGAAACTGATCCCTGTTGCATTCCAATTTTTTTTTAAGTGTAAACTTTACATTAAAAGAAGCAAGCATTTCATCTGAACATAAATTAAGTATTTCATTTAGAAGAGCCATAGNTAATTTCACTTCTTTGTTTCTATCAAATCTATACTTATTCAAAATATAGTTAATCACAAGGTCCTTTGGGATATTACTATACATATTTTCAACATCTAAGCTGATTATAAAACAATCATTGTCAATATGAATATTTTTTAGTCTTTTTTTTTACTTCAAATGAGTTCTTCACTGAAAAAGTTCTAATCACATATGTCTGATATTAGACTAACAAGGCTTCATCGGGCTGGAATTGGTTCACCTCATGGAGTCTCCCTCCCCCCTATTAAATCCATTCTATCACGAGACAAACCATTGGGTTAGGTAAGCTTAATTTGGGTCTTAGCTTGACATTAATGGGAGTCACTGTAATCGCAATCTCCAAGGCTGGCGCAGGTTGTGCACTGGCATGGAAGACTGAACAATCACAGCAAATCCTAAAGATCCCATACTAAGACTAACTAACATAACTCATAACAATCTTCCCAAACATTTGAGAATGATAGTTATATTCTTATGTNNCTTAGAAATTAAGTCNCGCTTANANCTAGTGCAGGTATTCACNCNGNGGCCGGCATAAATACTAAGTTATAAGCCCTAACTGGGAATAATCTCTATTTTCTCCATAACCTCAGCTTGGGGGACTCCGCGCAACCCGGTGGGGAGGCACGTAAGATCCCAATACATCCTGGCCTTCACAGATCGGAGAGATATATTCCACGGGAGAAATTACCGAGTAAATATCAGGCCTCCATTACTAGCCTAGCCTACACTTACATGCAAATACCTGATCCGAAATTACTGATACATTGTATCTACATGTAAGCTCTTTGCAGTCATGACTACCCCGAAAACATGATATTTACTGAAACAGGGTCCAATTGCAGAAATTTGGAAAATAAGACTTTATTTTCCGCGATTGTTAGATAACAAAATGCAAATGATAACATGGAAGAATATGAATCTCAACAAAACACGATTATTCAATGGATTTTCAAGAATCAGTTGATTTACAGAATAAACAAGGAAAGCAATCTATTGGGCCAAAACTTATTAACACTACTCAACTTACTCAGATGCCTCCTACAGATTGGGGACAGGACAAAGTCCTGGTGCGCTTGATACAAATTAGAGTGACACAATTTTGCCTTCACAGCTTCAGTTGATGAGTAAAGAGGTTGAAGGTATGCAGAAAAGCAAGACTGGTAATATGTCTGCAATTCTGCTTCCTAAGACAAGAGGGAAGGATTCATTAAATAATGGTAGCCCGAATACAAGGAGGAACAATAGAAGTAGGAGTGTGGGAAGCAGAGGAACGCAAGTAAGTAAAAATGGTGAGAAGAGTCCTGTTTTAAAAAAAGTAAAGCATAAGTAGTGTAATAGGTTGTTTTTTAAACATGATGCTTTTATTATTTTGGTTTCCAAAATGAGTAGTGGCTCAATTCAAAAGCTAACAAACATTTCTATTATGTCTCTCAATCTTAGAGGCTTAAATAATAGAACGAAATCTTTCATTAAATTAAAATGATTAAAAGTTTGAAATATAGTAATTCCTCAATTTTATTTTTTCAGGAAATGAAAATACACAAGGCTTAGATCGATAATTTATTATTGAATGTCTTTAAACAGCACTCAATTTATGAGAACAGATGTGTAACTAAGAAAATGAGATTAGCGACTTTGATACCTCAGGCATTGTTACTGTATTTTATAGAATTTACAAACATTGCTGAGAGAATAATGTTGGCAGAACAATTTAATGATCAAATTATCAGACTTTCTAATGTACATGCTCCGATTATCTTGGTACAGAGGAAAATGTTATTTATAAAATTGCTTAAAACGATGAAAACTTTTAGTTCCGAGGTGATACTAATGGGAGACTTTAATGTGAACTCAGCAGTTAAGGAAAAAGAAATTTTGATGATCAGGAAAGAATTAAATTTAATGGAAATAGTTGAAGTTAAAAAAATGGGGCATCTGTCCACTAGATTAGACAATAGGTCTCAATATCGACTGGATAGGGCTTTATTCCCTAAGCGTTTGAAGGGACTGTATTCATTTAATTATATGATTGTTCCATTTACAGATCATTTGTTAATGAGAGCTACATTTTTACATGATGACTACAATGGGGCTAAATATTTTAGGAGGCCCTATATTCCGATAATTGTTCCTGGAGATGATATTAATGCTAAATTTATTTGTGATATAATCCTAGATGTGGGGAAAAGAAAATTAAACATTTTGCCCTGGTGGCAGATGGCAAAATTTGAAGTATGTAGACTTTTAACTAGTTATCAGATTGGGAATAAAAAAGCTATTGATTGTGATTTGCAGATGCTTTGTTCTGAATTTGATAGAGAAAAATGTTCCTAATCTTGAGAATTTACAAAATATCAGAAGCAAGATAGAAGGCATGGAATTAACAAAGAAAAAGTACATGATGGCCAAATATAGGAGTGCCAATCTTGTTACAGTAAACACCCCAAAATGGGTAATGATAAAATATCTGAAAAAGCGCAAATGTAATAGTAATTTAATGGCTATCAATTACAAGGAACAGATCTATACTACAGACATTGATATAGTAAAAATTTCACAAAAACATTATTTGTCACTTACGAGTTGTGCTTTGGAAGGTAAAAACATGCAGGCTGGTTTCTCTAATTTTGCTATTCACAGGGAGAATGTGTTAAAAAAATGTGAAAGGAATAAACCAGGAATTTTTGATGGATTGTCAGAAATTTTTTTTCTCTATTAAAGCTTCAGGAGGCTATTTCGAGATTGAAGGGCAATTCGACTCCAGGGCTGGATGGCTTGGGGAAATGTGGTTTATAAGACTCTAAAATGAAGAATTGCTGGCTCAATTCCTGATGTTTTGTAATAACATTCTTAACAATGTGTATGAAGACCAAGTTTTAGCTAATCTAAATCAGACCTATATTAGAATGATCCCCAAGAAAATTGTTGAAGCGATTCTGAAAGTGGGGACATATCGGCCAATAGCTCTTTTAAATTGACATTAAAATTATCCAAAAGATGCTGTTAAATAGACTAACTTCTTATGTGGATGTAGTGTTCCCCTTCAGGGTTTTTGGTATTAAAAATAGAACCATTCAGCAGGCCATTTTGCAATATCACTACTTATTCAACATGGTTGATAAAAAAAAATGAGACAATCTCAGATTGGCCAATGCCTTTGTAATGACCAATCTAGATTATCTTTCATGTTTTTTATAATTTTTTTGGCAAGACGAAAACTACTGAATGTGTGATTAAGTTGCTCAAGTTCAAACAAATTACTTTTATTAATAATAGTGTATATCATGTTTTTCAAAATTGTTTCCAGTCTTTAATGCAAGGGTCATCCCTCCCCTCCCTAATGTATTTATTTGACGAATCTCTATTTAAAAATTAATGAATCAATTTCAGGCATCTGGTTATATGGGAAAGTTTCTCAGGTAAAGATGATTGGATTCATTGATGATATAACTGTGGCTGTCACAGGAAGGGACAAGGTGCATACAATTTTTGAGGAATTCATCAATATTACAGGTAGTGAGATAAATTTTTCCAAATCTTTTGTGTGGTATCTGTGAACGCAAAGTGGTTAAATACAAAAATTATACGGGCATATTTGATAAAATTTTAGGGATACAATTTTCTATATAGGTTAAGCTTACTCTGAACTCAGATTTGTTGGGTAAAAAATTAATTTTAGAGATTAAAGAAATATTGAATAGAATTAAAATTTGGTGAATGGATGGATGGAAAGGATTAGCTTGATAAACACGACTGTTTTTTTTAATTTGTATATTACCATTCATAAGCATATAGAAATCATTTCTAAAGAGATTGCAGAGTCTTATACAATGATGTATCTTTGACAGACTGAAATATATGTCCATTATAAAAGTTCAACTGGGAATAACACAGGGAGGATTGGGATTAATGAATCTGCAATTGCTTAGTAAAATCATGTCATATAAGTTGATAGAAAGGCAGTCTTGTATAGATGTGGTCTTTTGGGAACTTTGGGAGCTCAAAGATTTGCATGTTGATCCATTGTTTATGTTTCTTGACAAGAATCATGAGGAATTTACACAGGACTATGATAGAACTCAGTTAATTAACTATAAATGCTTGGCCAAAATGTGGTACAATAAGAACAATGTTGCATTAGCTTATAAAAATGCAAAGATTAATTTGAAGTTCATTAAACATGGGAAACTATTGGGATGTATGTAAAACTTTATGATCAAACTGTGTTGTAACTTATTACCCACAAGAACCAGGTTGGCCTCGATAAATATTTTAAGAACATCTGATGTAAGTTGTTATTTTTGTGAGGCACAGAATGAGACAGTGCCTCATGTGTTTTTTGAGTGTTTGAATGTGAGCCAATAATTAAAAAATTATGTTTAAGGCAGGAATGAATGTTGATGTACATATGTCAATTTACTCAAATATCCAAAAGATGCCGATACAAAGTAGGTAGTATTTTTGTGTTGTATTGTTCGGTATTTGGAAGGTAAGGTGAAAAATCGCCTTTGATAATGCATTGAGTAGCCAGGTTTGGCCTTCTGGGTTGTATGAAACTATAAGAGTGTCTTACAACAATGATTTATTTGCCGTTACAAAGGTAGTTTTTGATAAGCTATGGATGGAGGAATCCTATTTGACATATTAACAAACAAGGATAAGTTTATACCTTTTTCATTGCATAGAACATCCAGCAATTAGCTGTGCAGTCAAAGAGCAATAAGAATGTAAAAAGTTTTTAATTTTGATTTACTATTTTCATCATATTTATATGGGCAGATAATTCCTTGTATAATTAACATACAGGGCAAGGCAAGATAATAATTATTTTGTATGTTATTTGATGTTTAATCTTCGGTTAGGTTATTAGATACTTGCAGGGTGGAATACGCTCCTTATAGTAGCTTTTGCTTTTTTCATCATGTGGTGTAAATATGATTGTTTTTTTTTAATAAAATTATAATTAAAAAAACACAATACTATCCACATGCATTGCATTGTTTCTGAATTATACAAATCGATAATTCTACACTGTTAACAAAAATAAAATAGACAAAATTGATTCAATGTTTTTCAATATGATGATATAACACAAAGAAATGAGAAAGTTTCCCATTTATGTCCTGTATTTTCACAAAACATAAATTATCAACATTGTTGAAAACAGAAAAACCAACTTTCTAAATATCAAAACCAGGAAAAAAAAATAAACAAATTTTCAAGATTACAGAAAGAAATGTAAATCTCATTTGTACAGATTAACCTTATAAATGACCTCAATCGTGTTGAGAATAACAGTTTTTAAAGAATCTTTCTTTTTGTAATTATCAAATAACAAATATTTCCAAATTCCAAAGAGAATTAACAAGAACATTTTACCTCTGATTAATTTTAGATTAATAAAATTTTGGTATATGGAAGCTTCAAAATTAACATTTGCTATTTGGTTCCTTCCAAAAATTTCTACCAAGATTGGTTTTACATGAACACACAGTGAAAGAACAAATGATTTACAGTTTCAATATGTGCATTACAAAGTATACATAATAATGAATNTTGAAAATTTTCAATTATTTTCATTTTATAAATCACTTTCAAATTGACCATAGAATTTTTATAGAAATCAGTCACATTATTTATATGAAACCACTTGTAATATAGTTGCTTGTAAGAAATTTTGTTTTGATGTTCAAACAGGAAACTAGTTTCTTCGAAAATGAGTTTCCATTCTTTAAAAAGAGAATTTTTATTAAGATCATATAACTTCCATAGTTGCAAAAATAGACTATCATTACTTAACGACTTCACTACAAAATTATAAGTGATCTCTTGAATTAGAATAGTGATATTTATTAACCCCAAGCCTCCATTTTTTTCAAAAGAGTTGCTTTTTATTTGACATGAATTTGAATCTATCAAATGGTGTATTCTGAAAGAGCTTATTAATATTGCCTATAAACGACTTGGAGAATAAGTGAAATGTATTATAAAAGATCAGTTTAGAAATTGCTAAATAATCTGGCTCTATCCAACCACCCTTTGGTGATTTGTTTTACATCTATTAAACCTTCCTTCATTTTTTCTAAAAACCTTTTGGCCAGATTAGAAGACATTTTTAAATTATAGCTCTCCATGAAATTGATTCCTAAGATTTTCCCCATTACACCATTATAATTTTTAAATTTTATGAGCTTTTTGTTTGTTAAGTTCCATATGAACGATTTTTNAAAATTTACCCGACTTCCAGTAATATTTGTGAAATTCTGTATTATATGATGAGCCTTTTAGAAAACCCTGTAACTGCGATGATCGAAAGATCATCAATAAAATAAATTATTTTGATATTTTGTACCTTAGCAAATAATGACTCTCCTCTTATACTCCTATCAATTTTATAATTAAGATCCAACAAATAAATGGAATAAATAAATAATGAGAGAGGTGAGCCCTGCATTATGGAATGAAGACAATATCAAAATTTCTATATATCCCATTGTTCAAAAAAGCAATTTGTTTTAGAATAACACATTTAATAATGCAACTAATCATTCTATTTTCACCAAAATATTTAAGAAGAATGTGTTTTAAGTAATAGTTATTTGTGAGAACAAATGCACTAGCCATGTCAAATCTTACCAAATAAGCATTGTCTCTTTCCTTTCTATTTCTCAAATTAAATAATGCAAAAAATCTAAAAATAGCTGTCTGAATAGTGTGGTTTTAATACCATAAATATTGTCTGGTATTTTTTCCCATAAATCAGAATCATTCTTGATAATAGAATTTTCTGCAATAGTTTAGCGTCCGAATTCAACAAAGCTATGGGTCTATAGGATCCCACATTAGGAATAGCATTGTTATCATCAATTTTTTTAAGGATCATTTTATTATATGCTTGATTCCATTTTTGGAAAAACTCAT
Organism: Euperipatoides rowelli; assembly: GCA_003024985.2. NCBI lineage: Eukaryota > Metazoa > Onychophora > Udeonychophora > Euonychophora > Peripatopsidae > Euperipatoides > Euperipatoides rowelli. Next base: position 8,328 of record PXIH01S0078947.1, read on the forward strand.
CCTAAATTTTGTCAAGAAAGATATCATTTAAAAATTAAGTAATTCTATCAATGCATCTTGAGTGGCTTTCTTGTAAAAGGAGTTAGAAATCCCATCTGGTCCAGGGGTTGAGGTTGCATTCAAAGACTTAATTGCTTCTTGTAACTAAAACATAGTGATGTTCTTGTTGCAAAACTCTTTCTGCTGGTCATCAATGATCGGACAGTTTTTTGATAGAAAGAACTTATATTTTCTCCTCTCTAGAAATTTTTCATATTCCTTATATTTTATTCATATTCCTTCAAAGATTTATTTACCAATGATAGATAATGATTTTGAGATGCCCTTATTATTGCAAGATCCGATGTTAAAATTTGGCATTTTCTATAATAGCGGGTGAAGTTGTCGCCACATCTTGGCCACGTGAGCATGTCAACTACTTATTTATCAATCAAATAAATGTTGTACTTTCATGACCTTGATAATGGCAAATGTATAAAAATTGAAATTTGCCTTATTAATTATAGCATTATTTATATATTTTTAGAGTTTATCCTAGCAAATAATTTTCATTTTGAATTTTTTAAAACTTATAAACCGCAATAGGATAAATAAAGACTAAAACTAATCACACAGTAAGATTGAAATTATATAATTTCTTTTATTTCTCCTGAATTTACTATTAGAAAAAACAATTGCTTTTCAAATATTTAAAATAAGCATATTTCGAATTACACTGGTTGCCAGTGTTGGACGATTATACGGAGGTTAAAAAAGCGTTGAAAAACTTTATATATATATATATACATAGTTTTGAGAAGGAACAACATGTGAATGATGTGATGAACCCTATATTATAGTCAATACTAGTGTTATTTGTGTGAAAGTAACTGCAGTTAGGGGAATAACGGATCAAATTCCGTATTTAATAAAGATAGGGGATCAACAAATGCTGGTGACGATAAGGGGTAGGCTACCTCTATGTAATATAGTGGGACATAAGTCAGTGCAATGCAACTTAAAGCATTGTGCTAAATGTAGAGCTAATTATGAAGGCGAGCATACAAAATGTACAGTATAAACAAATATGGGAAAAAGCTTTTTTCCGAAGTTGTCCATAAAATAGATAGACACAAATTTTGGAAGAAGAAATAGCTTTTTCAAAGAGTTATAAACAAAAATTATATCAAGAGAAGGATGCACAACAAAGCTTAGTTGAGTCCTCAGAAAATGCGATGACACAAGATATGATAGGCGATCAGGATATACACAATGATGTGATGGCAGAGGAGATAGGAAAAAACGAGAAGCCTCCTGATGTCCCTGAAATTCTTTTAGTGCAAGATGACAAAATAGTTAAAAATTTTCAGTATCTTGACAGGTTCTGGGATTAATGAACAAAAATCGTATGTATACAATTTGGATACTAATAAAGTAATGGTGTTTAAAAATTATAATGGAGAACATGGAGAGATATTTGGGATGATGTTTCCAATTAAAAATGCAAAAATAGTTCAGAAATATTTTATTGATAAAAATTTATATAGTATTAAAGAAACATTAACACGCATAAAACGGGCTACTAATAAGTTTTGGAAAGGGTACAGCTGATTAATCAAATTGTTGTACCAAGAATGATTTATACAATGCCATTTACATTTTATACCAGAGATAATATTAATAAATTTAAGAGACTTTCAGAATTGCATTTTTCATAAGTACAAATATCTATCTAAAGAAAAAGTATGTTTTCCAAAGACTAGGGTGGATTGGGACTATATGATCTTGAATAATTGATTCAAACAATAGTATATAATATCGTGAAATAGATCTATTTTGGTAGGAAAGAAAAACAAACAACTCTGGGAATTGATATTTATCAAGAAAGATAGTCTATAAAGCAATGGTGGCAAATATATAGAACTGTAAGGAAAGGAGTAAAAAATGATGATAAATTGTCTTTGAAAAAGTATAGGATTATGGCATTGCAATATAATAAAAAATATATAAATCTGGGTTTGGTTAAAAAAAATTATACTGAAGGGAATGTTGCAAATTTTATTGTGAAGCTTAGATTGCACTTGTTACCAACTAAGGAAAGACTGGGAACATTAGAGTTTAGGGGATTAGGAAATTTGGATTGTGTTTTTTTTGTGGGACAAGGGTGGAAAATGTAGCTCATATTTTGGGAGAATGTAAAATGGTAAATCAGTATTTGGGGGGAATTTATAAAAAGATTGAAGGTGAATTTAACTTTAGGGGGTTCTTAAAGACATTTAAAATTGTTGAAGTGCCTGTTTGCTTGAGAAAAACAGTATTGGGTGTACTTTATGGCATTTGGAAATGCAGGTGTGATGTAATTTTTGGATAGGGCAAAGGAGATGGTTTATTATATTATGTTTTAAAAGAATTACCTAACTAATCTTTATAAACTAGATTTATTTGTGGTCTTCATGGGGACAAGAGGTTGTGATATTTTAAGTAATTAAATAAGATATTGCTGATATACAGGGTACTGTATATAATTATTTCTTATGTTTGGAAATTTATAGAAAATAATTTAAATTAAAATTTTGTTATAATTATTATACTTTAGGATTAATTAAGATTTTAGAGTTTTTTTTTAAATTTTGTTTGTTTTTATTCTGCAAGGAAGGAATAGTGTACTTTGTATATTCTATTAGGTTTCAGGCTTACGGTAGGCTATATGTTGTTTAAAAGGTAGTGGATAAGTTTATTATTTATTAATTTTACTATTAATGTGTTTTGGTGATGGTAGTATGAAGTTTTATTGAATGTAATATGACAAGAATGTAATACTCATCAATGACTTGTTTTTTTGTGAATTAGTGATATTAAAATATATAAAAATTAAAAAAAAAGCATATTTTGAATTTCATATCAAGTCCACTAAGTAAGCCTATTGCCTACCTTGGTAGACAAATGGTGAATGCTGTCGATTACCCTGCTGTGGGTAACGGGTTTAAATCCATTAGAGTCAAAGGAGTATTACAAAAAAATAATGGGTCAGATTCCGTTATCTTCCCACCAACATAATTAACGTTAGGAGTTGTGCGACAACTAAAACGGTAGCATATGGAATTAGTATTTTTTTCGAGGATTTTAGACATTTTCTTTACAGTCCTAACCATATCGTAACCCTGAACCCTAGGATAATCTAGAGTTGAAATAATATTTTGCTGAGTGTCAATCTAAATAATTGCGACTTACTACCAAGAGCCATATTGATAGGCAGATAACGCAATCTGACCAAATAATGTTATAAAAAGAGTCATTGGTCTAATGGGGTTGACATTGACAAACATTGGGCCAGTGCCAGAAAATTTGAACTAATATCACATATATGATTAAGTAAACAAAAAATACATTGTTTTCACATTAAAAACTAAAAAAAATATTAAAAAAAAAAAAAACTCTGAAATATGTTCATGTAAATGTTAAATAACTGAATGCAAGACAACAAAGTAAAAAATATAAACCATTTTTTTATATTTTATTAATAGATTGATAGATTTTTTTTTAATATTTTATTGATAAAAGTGCATAAAAAATCTTTGTAAATTTTCTTAGTGATTTGTCACTCAATTTCATACATTACAAATAAATAATAATGGAATTTGTTATTTATTACATAGCATTTACAAGATCAACTTGAATCTGGATGTTATTCCACCATTATTCTGGATTTATTTTTGTGTAACATGTTGTGAATGAAGGGTTGACCTACTTGTCTAATATTGTCTAGAGGGAGTCATTGTCCTGAATGTCAAACAGTAGCACCATCTATTGTAAATTACTTTTTGATAGGATATCTTTTGAGTACATTGGGAACAGGTTTAGTCTGCAAGAAAGAAAGAAAAATACATTAATATTTTACTTATATATAGTAGATCTATAATTGGAATATTTTTACATTGATTTTTTAACTTGTTCTGGATTGGTTAGAATTACGTAATATATATGTATATAGGGGAAGTGGGGGAATGCCGCGCACTTAAGCAAGATTCATTCATGTGGCAAAATACTTAAAGTTAAGATAAATATTTTTACATGAAAATGATCCTTAGTTATCCTACTTTTAATTGTATATAAACATTTTGTGCAAAAATATATCAAATTTA
>PXIH01S0078987.1:0-11929 GCA_003024985.2 Euperipatoides rowelli
CTTTTTTTCTACTTGTGCTCTGCTTTTGATCATTAGATATAAATATATCATGATATCGTGGTTAATATGATATCTATATAACATGATATATTATACCATGTTATATAGATAGAACTTGATATTGTGATTCATGTTATATAGACTAATGCAGAGGTTCCCAAACCTTTGCCCGCAGGCACCATGGCGCCCGTCAAACAATTTGTGTGTGCCCGCCGCTGTTCGATCACAAAACAAAAGCTTGTCCNNGTTAACTTGGCAGTGCCNGGATCCCATTGATTTAGATTGTGAGTGGTTAGGCAACCAATTTTAGGCAGTTGTTTTCTTGTAAATCGACCTCTTTAATTCCACCTTTTGTGCCAAGTTAACGTGGATGAACTTGAGTGCAATGCACNCAGANGGNNGAATTGAGTAGTGGTGGGGATAGTTAGAGAATTGTCTAAATACATCTGACACAATTCAGATTCTACCACGTTTTTGACATCTGTGCATATATTTTCGTCATTACCAAAAATATAGATGGTGCCCATCACCCTACCAATATGTTAGAATGTGCTCTAGGGTACAAAAAGTTTTGGAACTCCTGGTATAGTATATCCACAAACTAACATATTACTTTATACTGGATATATAGTTTTCCTATTGCCTTATGAATTTGAATTTAATAATATGCTAATGAATGTGTGTGAGCACAGAGGTTTATGAATATTAGTTCAAGTTTGCCTACATACAGGAAATTACAATATAATGGAAATTGAAAATAGAAAAAAAAATTATCTGCAAAGAAAAATTTTAAATTAATTTTATTGCACATAAAAAAATGTTTATGGAATTCTATTCTAAAAATTGGAAATGTATGTTATCTATTGNTTGAGCAATATATATTTAATCTTCTGAAGATTAGTCATATATTGTTTTTTTTATCATTTTATGACTATAAAAACGTTTAATATGAAATAAAAAAANTTTCATTATTTCAAATAATAAGTATTGGAAAACAATATTTTCCTATTGATTTTAAATAATAGCAGAGTAAAATATGTGGTATAGAAAAAAAATCTATACATTTTTACAAAAATTATATAAATTACCTATTACTGACATTACTATTCCTATCTTTCATAAATATTTTGACATTGCATATAATTCTCAAGAATTAACATAACCAAAGGATTCACATTCACAAGGATAAGACCTACTCAGAGGTTGTACAAAATTTCATATGGACCTCTGATTTTAGCACAAACTAAAATAACAGGCTTGGAAATGGAGCTTGGAAAAATAAACCTTTTCATCTATCCAAGTGTCATTGTATCTCATGATACAATGATTTGACAGTGATTGAGTGATTGCCCCAAATTATACCTATGATGTAGATACACTATCTAGAGTTATGAAAATTAGGAATTAGAAACAACCAAGATCATAAAATTTAAGAAATTATGAAACTCAAGACCTGTGCACACTACCTTAATAATTTAATTTTAAGTTTTCTGTTCAGAAATTCCAGAAAATAGAAATATTTTGGGATTTTGAGTAATTCCTTAAAAAACAACAACATGAGACATCTATGAGAGTACAATATCATAGACAGTAACTGTTACACTTAATCCAAAATGGTGGTGTGCAATGAAATTTTAGTGGAAACCAAGAATCGTTCATTACAAACCTATTGTAACAAGTTTTGTGTATTCCATTCCAGATAATACAATACTAAATATATAACTTACTTATTACTCAATTATTTTTTAGTACCTTTCCCATCATTGCCCAGAATTTACCAGCTGCATTTATAACCATCAGTATTATTCCAGTGTTCTAATATTTTATTTAATCCTAATGTATATGTGATGGTTTCTGCGTAAAACTAAAAATACTGAAAAAAAAAAAAAAAAATAGCAACTTTTTGTCCCCTTGTATCTTTCTGATCCAATTTGAATAATCTTTCGTTTAAATTGCAGCATTTTTATGTTCTTTAATTTTAATTAGTACCAATTTTATGAATACGTAACTGATTTTTAATTATTTTTCATATTTTGGCACAGATTAGGCAGGTAGGCAAACAGCAAAGACAATCAAATTGATCAAAATGCTCTCCTTTGCATGCCTCTGATATCATTTGTTTAGATCAAATAATATTTTTTATTTATAACTAGCATAAAGACCCAGACAATGCCAGTGAAGGGTGGGGCAAAGTAGGAGAGGGTGACACTGTTTAATGATAGCCTATATTTTCCGCTATTTCCTAGAGAGTAAGTATGCCAGATTTGGTCCAGATCGGTCCAAGGATTTAGTAATTGTCCCTGGGGGATGTCCATAGGGTCAAGGGATAGAGTCACTCAGCTTAGTTATAACGTATGTTACCCACTGGGTCCTAGAGAGTATGTTTGCCAAATTTGGTGCTGATTAGTCAAAAGGCTGAGAGTTGTATAGAGAACCTAATAGTAGCTTATACAGAAATACTTACATATAGACATTCAATTTTATATATTTAGTGTAGAGATATTTGGTAATTTTATTTAATTAATCTTAATNATGTGTGATATTTCTTTTTTGTTATATAAATAAAGTATGTTTAATGGAATAAGACCCATTTAAAAAGAACCATTGAAAAATAAAATTGTGTTTTACTGGTAAATCTTTAGAAATACATATAGTCCGGTGCCCACAGAGCTAAGTAGTGAAATTGAGAATATATGATGTTTTTCAACTGATTCTATATGGAAAATGTGTGCTGAATCAGAATCCGAAGGGTACCATACCACTTTGATACTCTTGAGCATTTTGAGATATGATGTCATCAAGATGGTGGCCAATGCAATCGACAATATTGTCAGTTTATTTTGTAACATCATCATATAGGGGTATCATATGAATGATCTTGATGTAAATAAAAATAAAAACACATACAAATTTAAGTTGTAGCAAAGTTTGGCAGATGTAGATGCAATGAGGTGAATTTACGTGAAATTTTAAAGTATTATAAAATTAAAGAATTTACTTATAAGTCAGCACTAATTAGTTTCTTTTTTTTTAGGTTTCATGTTAGAAAAATAGTGTAAATACATTATTGAAAATGAAAAGTGCATGTTCAACTGTGAATGTGTTAATGAACATTTAATCGCATTAGGAGACACTCGAATTCGCACAATTATCAAAGAAAGCAAACAATGAAGTGATTAACTTTACATTCAACTTGAAAATGTGTTGGAGAACAACAAGTTATTGACAGTTAAGTGGTATAAACATTGTGTTTCAGTTTATACATCTAATCAAACATTGAAAGATTCCAAAGAAAGCATCCTCAAGTAATCAAGATGTAAGCCAGGCAGAACCTGCAACAAAGAGAGTGTGTAGAAGTGTGGATGAATATTTTTTTCATTTAGAATGCATTACATATTTTGTGGCCAAGTTTGTAATATCAAGAAAGATAGCAAAAATCCAGCAAGCTGCATCCATCATCTGAAAGTTGCACAATGTATCCGGCAGATTCAACAGGAAAGAAAGCGTTCAAGGATTCTATCCTAGAAACATGCCAGGAAAGAAATGATGAGTTATCAAATAAAGTTCAACTGTGTTTGTAAGGTGTACTTGCAGATTAACATGCTTGAGATGAAAGATACCATCAGGAATATATGTATAAGTTCATGAGTTCAATACATTTTTGCTATTCAGCTAAAGTAACTTTGTCTATGTCATAGGGAACAAGATGTACCATACATGGAAAACAAGTCTATATTGGAGGAAAATAGAATGTGGTGGAATTCTATTGGACAGATCTTCTTGGATCACACAATTATGTACAGAACTCAATCCTGATTTAATCTCCATCATTATGTTCCATAAGAATGCCATAATTTTATTGAAGCTTAAAACTGGTGATGATGACTATGCTTCAAGTCAGTTGTAAAAATTATAAAGAATAAAACAAAAACTACATGAATTATATAGAGGTGCTCCAGCAATTTATGAATGCTGAACATGTCATGAGTAATAACTCTGGACATTTTAATTCAATTTGGTCTGATAGCTTCATCGAATAAATTTTTATGTGGTATGGTCATGGGTCTGGAGGTGTTATTGGAATTTTACTGCAGACAAACACAGTCAAGAAGTGGGCACTAAGTATAATCTTTCTAGTCGCCTTGACCATGATCTGGAATTAATGGGGAAGGAGAAGGAAAGCAGTATTGTTACTCAACATAAAGAAGAGACCTAGTGTCTTATTCAACATGATTTGTTAGGCTACATATACATGAAAATTTGGAAATGAGCAGGGATCTCTTAAGTACAAAGTGTGACCAAGATCTTCTCATCAATATTATGACTGGAAATATTTCTCATAGTCTGTAAATATCAACAAATCAATCAGCCTAGGAATGAAATCACAACAAATATTTGAATGAAGTTTGCCAGGTTTCTACTCAGAAATGCACAAAAAAAGTTATCGCTATGAAACCGAATGCTAGGAATTTAAAAGGAAATGTGACAGTTATTGATACTGAACTTATTTACTCAAGAGCTATGGTTCATGTATATGACTAGAGAATTAGATGGCATGCCTAAACTTTCCTTTGAATTATCATCAACACTAGCCTACAATTAATATTTGATGAAAATGGTGAAATGAGATTTTCTAAATCAAAGTCAGTAATGAAAAACAATCTGAAAACTGAAGCATCAGCTTACATTCTTGTGAATTCCAATAACTCAAATGTTTTCATTTTTGATGGATGTGCAATTATGTGGTCAGTGTATTGACCAAAGCAAGGAACTGTGAAGTATTATCTAGACAACTTTCAGTCTTACATTTCAAAGAAGTTAGAGGAAGGGGATGTGTACCTTGTTTTTGATCATTGCTATCCACTCAGTATAAAAAGTGGAATAAACTATTCCAGAATTTCAGGTACAACACATCTTAACAAACTCTCTCTTAATATGTCACTACCAGCACATCACATCAAGTTGTGTTGATGTCAACTGAGGATAAAACTCAACTTATCAAACTGATACCCAACTACCTACATGAAAATGCAGCATGTTTCCAGACTAGTACAAGCCGATCCATCACGTAGACAAATACATGTAGCCTATGGATGTCTTCTGTGAGGTCAGACCTTTAAATCTATCATGAAGATGCCATTATCATTATCATGGCAATTGCCAGTGCCAATATGACCAATGTGAATGTGACAGTGATTTCTGATGACACAAAATGTGTACCTGCTCTAGTTGCATCAATAGACATAAATAAATAAACTACAGTGTTATTTTTATCATGGAGCTACTCAGAAAGAAAGAACAGCCATTAAAATTTATGCTACATGTCAGAAACATAGAAATATTGTTCCATACCTCTGCAACACATCTCCTCCTAGCTGTGATACTGTAGCAGTGATATTTGGAATAGGAAAGTTGACAGTATTAAATATATTGGCTACTGTAACTAAGATTGATAAGTTAGGTGAATAACTAAAGGACATGTTGGATGTATTGAATGAAGCTACAAAGTTAATCAGTCTTTGCCATGGTATCAAGAATACATCATGTGCAATAACAGATACTTACTTTAAAAAGTGTGGAAAATGCATTTCTGGTTAAAATGTAACATAAATGCCAAAACTTAAATACTTCCACCCCCATCTCAAGCATTTGCTCAACACACCAAGAAAGCCCATTGCCAAACAAGTGTGTAGGAAAAGCATTACATAAAGACCTTCCTAATCTAGATGTCACAATTCAAGGTTGGATTAAAGTTAACGATCTAACAACTTTGTTTAGCAACATTTCCATCTGGAACTAGTTTTCCTACACCAGAAATTCTTAAACCTATTCGTTGTGGTTGCAGAGCAAATACGCTTTATAGAAAATGTTGCGGATGTGTTGCATCCGATCTTACCTGTAGGCTACTGCCTTCTGCCAATGTTGAGCTACTAAAAACTATTTGATCTTCACACACACACAAGTCATAAAAAGTCAAAGAATTATAGGATGACACTGTAGAATCTACTATTTACTAGATATCATTAAAATATTATGTATATTATTGGAAGTTTATTAAATAGCATTGTTTCCATTTGTGTCATTAAATTTTAATTGCAACAAGCAATTATAAGAATTCATACAGTATTATTGTTTTGTCCAGGACTTATTAAAAATTTTCAGAGGTGCAAACCCTCATAAATAGANAATTTTAAAATCTAAAGTGCATTAAAAAATGGCAAAATAAAATCTGAAATTTAAAACCGTTTGATCAGGATCCAAGAAATGAGCAAAAACCTTAATTTTTATCTGGGGGAAGGGTGGTGGTGGTAGAGGGATTGGAAGCCACAACATTTATACTTTTTTATTAGAAGTTGCACATCTTTAGGTCATTACATGATATTAAAGTTCTCATTTGACAGTTTTACTTATGAAAAACGTCTATAATGGATCAGCAGTTTCAATATGTATTGGATTTCATCTGCCGACATCTTGATGACATCATATCTCAAAATGCTCAATAGTACCAAAGTGTTACCCTCCAGATTTGGGGAGAATTACAGTTTACGGTTCCCCCTTTTTTATTGGCTGCCAAATCCAGACAAATTATCAAGAATTGAACGATTTGTTGATTTTTAGAGCATGCATAATAGTTTTAGAGCTTGCATAATAAGAGCATGTGTAATGGCATATGTATAAAATGTAGTTTAGAATTGCTGGTAAGTTTGAAATTTACTAAAACAATTAGAATTATTATTAATATATTTTTATTTAATAATTTATGTCAGTCCATGTAGGATCTTCGTTTTCTTCAATATTTTCTTCGTCGGTTAGTTCTTCACTTGTTGTAGCTATTTCTGTTTTTTTTTTTTGTGCTGGAGGAATAAGTGTTCAATTGTATCTGCTGGTAGTGGTTCTAAGAATTTTAGAAATAGTCCTTCTTTACCTTGGCCTGGATAGATTTTAATTATGTTGTTAAGAAATTGTAGTATTTTGGAAACTATTTTTTTTATATTATTTATAAATCTATTAAAATAGAAATAAGCGGCCATATATTGTTTTAATAGTTTGTTGGTTCTTCGGCTTTATTTTGGTTTTCTAGGCTATTAATATGATTTTTAGGGTCATTTGGATCAACAAAATTTATCCGATGATTTACTGTTTTATGTTGAGTGTTGTCTCCTAATATACTTTCCACATTGTAGTATTGTTTGGCCTCATCGGTGTAAATTATTTCTGTTTTAGGATCTATATATTGTTTGATTAATGGCCATAGGCCACGTTTGCTTTTTGTTTCTGTTTCAAAGTATATTTCTTCCTTTGTTTCCCAACAATATATTCTGAATAGGATTATAGTGTTATTTTTGCTTTTTCTGCCCCTTTGATATTTTCTTTTGGTGAGAAAAGTTTTGTCTATTTCTATGGTTTTTCCTTCTCCGCCTAGTTTTTCTTGGCAGTTTGAACATATGACTTCACAAATCTTATGGCAAAATGAGTAATAGTCATTCACAGTTGATCAGCTGAGTATTTTTGGTGTTTTATTGGCATTTCCTAAGTTAAGTTTTTCATAACATTGTTGTAGATGTTCCATTAATTGGACAATGGGTAGTTTCCATATAAAGGCGAATATGATTGATAACTGTATATTTATTGACAGATGGGTTTGACTGAACCAGATATTATTTGCAGGGTTAATAGTTTTAGTGCATCCCGTTTTACCTTTTTTATGGGATTTATTTTGGCAGGCCCATATCCATCCCAACTTTGAGTCAGATTATTTGGCTGTTGTCATTGGTTTTTCACAGCAATTGGGTGGTTCCAAATTTCTAGTTGGTATAAGTCCTATATCTTCGCAGAATTTTTGAGAGGTTTATTCATTGTCAATTAGATTGTTCCAGTTAAAAAAACTGGTTTGCAATTTTTCATGAATTTCCATTTTGACATTTTTAATGCTTGTCTGCATATGAAAAATTTTCTGAGTTTTAGTTTTTATATCTAATTTTTATGTAAATTTTGCGAAAAAAATTCATTTCATACGTAGTAGGAATTTCAGGTAAGAATTATGGTTAGTTTTGTCATGAAATATTGAAAATATTAAATATTCAATTATTGTACATTTTCTGTATCCGGCCAAAAGCCATGTCGATTTCACACGTTGTTGGAGTTATGGTTAGGGTAAGGGTTAAGATTAGTTATGTAACAAAATATTCCAAATATTAGCAAATGGATTATTACACCTTTTGTGTATCCGACCAATAACTTCGTCGATTTCACACATTGTTGGAGTTAGGGTTAGGGTAGGGTTAAATTTGGAGATGTAATNAATTTTGAAGATTGTTTAATANTGAGGTGTATGCATANTTTTCGNTTGTTTTATATATAGTAGGCTATATTATTTTTTTTGGGTTAAGTTGTATAATACATTTTTATTTATTTGCAATTTTTGTCGAAATTTGTTACAATTTTCCACCGTGTGGTGGTGTTTAGTTAACGTCAATACGAAATTAGTTAACAAGATTTAGAGAAATTTTTTTTAGGGAAGATGGTATATTTTTAACTCCTTGGTTTGCTAATAATTTAATTTCTATATGAATTGGAAATGAAATGGGACAGTTTCTAGTTAATTGAAGATTTCAATTAGGTGAGTTATTTTTTCATATTTTTAAAAAAATAATTCTTTCAAATGGCTTTAAATTCAATACATTATTTTACAAATGACTTTATTCGTGTTGTGTAGTTTTAGCATTATGGTGTTGATTTTGATTTTTTTTAATACCGGACATAAATCCACGATAATTAATTAATGTGTTTATAATTTCAAAATATTGCATTTTTCCCGTTTACCTCCTAAAAAAATGAAATATTTTGCAATTATAAATACGTTTCATAATTATTGTGGTTTACGTCTGGTATTGGTGGCCATTTTGGAAAGGGGGAACCGTAAACTGTAATTCTCCCCAGATTTGGATTCAGCACACTTTTTTCATATAAGATTAGTAATAAAATATCTTATATACTGAAATTTTTCACTTTGTTAAAGAATGCATTACATGAGCACCGGACTAATAAAAAGTTGTGATAATTAAAATTAAAGAACATAAAAAAAGCTGACAATTAAACAAAAAAATCATTCAAATTGGAATAAAAATGAACTAAGATACATTGAACAAACAGTCACTATAGTTTTCAGTTTTTTTTTTTAATTTACGCAGAGGCCATCACTTATACATAAAAATAATAATAATAAATTAATNATTCCCATGAAAACTAGCGAATGCATAGCATCATGGGATTTGTTCTCCNTTTNTGCTCTTGATTTAAAAATTGTCGAATTAATATGTGCTAACGTTAAAGTTGCATTTAATGGTTGTCAATGCAGTTGGCTATTTTTAATATTAGTAAATTTTTTCTGTACTATATTATGCGGTGGAGTCAAACAAGTAATGTGAAATGTTTATTACAGATAGTTGAAAAGTCTAGGTGGCCGTATATCGTGAATTTGGTGAAACACCATTTTATGCTAGTTACTTACCAGTTGTACTATGTACTTTATTTGTTTGGTTTTAAAATGGCCAATAATTCTGCAATAACAGTTTCGAGCTCTAAAGAATTCCTAACTAATAATTTATCTAGATATGCATTTCTAGTGTCGGATGTTGCGACAGTTTTCATATTATCAGATGGAAACTTTAAAGTTAAACCGATAATGGCAGAACAAGTTATAGACTTGCTTAATTCACTCATTATATTAGATAAGCTAATTGAACTTTCTCCTTTAGAATTCCCCACTTATTTATATATTAGGTTTACTCATCCTGAAGCCAACAAGATATTTGTTGCTGAATTTATTAGATTTTGAGAATTATATGTACACAAAGCTGATGCGATATTGGAAGAAAAAAATAATTAAGTATGCCATAACATGGATGCCTTTGATTGTTCTTAAGGATAAGCTAGGCGTTCTATTACAAAAATCATGTTCAAGTCTTATCTCTACTTTCTAGTATTAAGAGGTTTAACCAATTTATCTCTTATGAAACAACACCAGCATTTATTATATTAAAAATGAAGGACCATATTAATCTGATCGATTTTCCCTATAGTATTTCAGAGGAGGGAAGGTGTAGAGGTTGCCTACATATGACAAACATGAAGAGAGTGTGTTTTAGATGTCAAAGTGAGGCCCACTCTATAAAGGAATGCAATGTTAGATGGTGTAGAGCTGTAAGAAATTATTGCAGATTGATCATAGTTGCCCTGGTTTATATAGCAATATTTTAAAGCAGTCGGTACTAATTNAAAAAAAATTGCTTAAAATTTAGACTAGGGAAATAAATGCAACATTATGACTGCACTTTCTGCAGTTAAATAAAACGTTGAATGGGTTAAACATTCTTAGAGATTATATTTTTTAATGCAAATAAAACCCGTTAAAGGTTTATTTTCATCCTGCTTGTTTGAGTATCTTTTATAAAAACCACCGAGTTACTGACTGCAAATAAAAAATAATAAAGCTTCGATTCACTGATCTACATTCTGTTTGGTCTGTAAAGGAAACGGTCACTATTCTGGTCTAAAAGCGGGCGAAAGTGGTTGTAAACTTGTCCCGTTTTTACCGCGTTTTTAACAATTGCGCATCTGTTTGTCATATACGCCAAATCGCCGAAATTAGCTAAAAATTATCAAAATTGATTAAAAAGGGACTATTTCACCCCTTCATCATCATAGGTTGGGCATAGTGGGTTTAATACATAGTAGGAGTTAGGGTTCAGGGTAAGGTTAGGACTGTAATTTTAAAAAAAAAATGGCTGTTATTACGGTAAATGAGACATGTTGGCCAGGTTCTAGGCGCTTGTTTCTGGTCTGACAACCAGTCAACCACTATTACTATTACTGGAATCGGAGCGAAATTTTCAACTAAAATTCATCATATCAAGGGTTGATAATTTGCTACATATTGGCATAAAAATAGAATTTGGTGCATTTATGGACTGAATATAACAAATTGATTAATTAACAAGTATTTTTTTTACAAAAATACACATAAATCAATAAAGTTGATAGGCATGCATTGATAAACCACTTTAATATCCAAATCTATAATATTTAATAATTTAAAAATTTTAATTTCTGAATGTAATCTTTTAATGCTATCAATTCCTATCAACCATGATTGGGGGAGAAATGCTGTATTTGATTTCTTATTATGGGCCTTCACAGATTGCTCAAAACAAATTGCTTTGGAGAAAANTTTATGATAAAATTCCTGGGAATCATAATATTAATGTTTCTCATTTTGCTTTACTGGATACTAACTTGATGGTCTCCAAGTTAGTTGATGTGGCAATCAAGCTAAAGATGAACCATCTTTCTACAAGATTGGCTAATGTCTCCTATCGTTTGGATTATTTTTTTATGCAGGTGATATTTGTAAAGATTGCTCTTTAAAGTTGAAACCTACTATTTTGTCTGATCATGTATTATTGCTGGTGGATTTTCAAACTAAATATAATGCCAATATACCTAAATACTCTATAAAGCAACCTCATTATGTGTTACACCCAAATTTACAATTTTCAATATCTAATTTGAATGATACATATATTCAGTTTAATAGTATATTATCTACTAATAATTTAAGTATTAGTGAATAGATTAAATTTAAAAATAACTTGTTTAGTATGATTAATACTGCCAATTTTCTATATAAAATCAATTTGCATTCTAGGATTTAAATTTTATCTAGGATTACTGAGATGTCAAATTTGGGGAAAGAAGAGATTCCTTATTTTTTAACATGCAAAAAGTATTTATTGAAATTAATTAAAAATCGGGATCAAGAAAATTATATTTATTTAAAGAAAAGAATAATAGCTTCTAGCTATGAAATAACAAGTTTGACTTCTGGGTTCTTCCGCAAAACTGCGCCTTCAGCTTTGAACTGCATATT
>PXIH01S0079100.1:0-14389 GCA_003024985.2 Euperipatoides rowelli
ATTTTTGTGAATGTGGAAGTTCAAATTGAATTGTTTTATTCTCTTCTTTTTTATTCACATGTAAATATTTCATTAAGACTTGATTGTAAAGTTGCATTTTCTCAAAAACAGGTAATGTTGTAGAATTTAAAATAGATATTTCTTGATCTAAAGATGTTGTTACCGGTAATGATGAGGGTAGTATACCCATAGGTTCATGAGGAGGTTTCATCACACGTTGTAATTCATTTTCTTTAACGAGATACATTTTTTCCATTATCTACTGGTGATTAGACTGATGAATGCAGGAATAAGACCGGCTAAATGTCCTGGAAGAAATCTACCTTGTTTTATGAGTATTCACTTTTTAGTTTTGAGTGGTACTTTTTTCTAAGCTAATAGAAGTAAATTTTTTTTATGTCTTTGCAAACGTTTCAGTTTTGTGGTGATAATTTTATATTTCCTCGAATAGCATTCAATGTGATTTCACTAATGATTTTTATTAAATCTAATGGAGCAGTTTCAATCAATCATTTCCATTGCCTACCTTTCACACGACTAAGTAATTTTAAATACTGCACTCGTTTTTGCTGATCCATTTCTTACTGATATAAATAACAAGGGTTTCTCCTGGAAGTACTCCTGACTGAAGTTGGAAGAGTTCTGATGTTGACAGGGCAAGATTGATCATTAAATACCTGTACTTTTTTGAAGTCGCATCCTCATACAAATCTTAACATATTGAATATCACCAGGTCGGATTTGTGAGGCAAAAGTTAAAATTTGTGTTTTATCACAAAGATTTTTAAATAAGATAATGTAATGAGAATTTAAACTAATGGTTCTTAAATCTTTAAAGTAAAGATTTTGTGTAATAACGATAATACTTAGATTTCTATGATGACTTCCTCTTGTAAATAATGTAGTAATGTGACTATCTTTACTACAACAATCCATTAAATAATCAAGTACAATTAAATGACATTCAGAAAATTGATCACTGTTACTAATTAACTGTTCAGGAATTCCTTGAATAAATTTAATTTTCGGATGATGAATTAATTCATTGTAAAGAGGTTGAGTTTGTGCATAACAAATAACTATTTTCATTAAAATAAGTTTCTTAAAAAAAGGTTTTCCCACTTCCTGTACTTCCACTCATTAAACAGGCAAACGGATGATGAAAAGAATTCATGCTAATAGTTTGATGTACTTCACTGAAATGAAACAAAAAATTACAATACCTAGAACTTTATAGGAAAAAATGAGTAAGTGTAATTTTTATTGAATAAACACACAGACACATTTATTAAACAAAAAATAAAACTCTTTTGTGAAAATGTGGTGTCCCTAAAAAGGGTTGTTTGGGTTTTTGAGTACTTCTTAAAAAGAACAGGTTTTTTTCAATCTTCGCCAGTACCAGATATGATGCTTGTAGAGATTCAAACAGGAACTCAGCTTAACAGGAACTCAGCNNNNTTTCATGTTTCTATGATTTACAAGATGTTTACAATCTGTTTAGTGCAATATTTTTTTTTTTTTAAATAGAAAAGAACTAAATTTTCAAGTGCAAAGTATTCCAATTATATTTTTTATATTGTTAGTTCCTTTTTCTTATTATCAAATATAAAGGTGACTCAATAATCATTATTTCTAATTAGATCATAAAAAGAACTATTATTTTGAAAATTATCTATTTGTTATTCTAGGTGACTTAAATAATGATTTTACTGTGTCAGTGAATTTTAAATATTTGCAAGATACGATTGCAAATTAAAAAAAAAATAAAAACATTGAAAAAAAACTAGGCTATAAAAAAAAATAACTAAAAGCATGCTGGTGGAATAAGAGCAATAATGAGGATTTTGAAAATAAATTAAAATTAACCAGGTTTTGTAATGTTTCATCATTTTTATCAGCCAGGGATTACTGATAATAATTCATAGCAAACTCATAATAATAAAATTATTATTACAAAAGAGTGAATGTATGGCAGATCTGTATTAGCATTTAATCTTTAATAAAGTGTTATATTGTATATGTATATGTGTATATGTTGTGTTCGGGCGTATAAGGTGGAAAAGCAGCCTAGGCTGATACTCCAACTTTCCCTGTATATTACTGATACACACTCGAGAGGGTGGAATAAAGTTTTGGGTTCAGATAAAAGTTAACATCAGTTGCTCATCGATTCGTGTGGGAAAAATTTATTTTAAACCAACAGCTTTTAGATCTTTGAGTGATAGGATCAAACTATGCAAGTCTATCATGAACTGTTGAACATCCTAACTAGCTTACAATGTTTGACATTATCCTTAGATCTATCTAGCATCGTAAAAACACTTACAACCTTTATTCTGCTGCAGACTTGAACTCAGGAAACAACAAGTAATATTATAGAAAAATAATGATATAAAATAAAAAATGATCGGACCTACTTAAAAAAAATATCAAAGTGGAAATGATTGCAGGTAACAAAAGTTTAGTAAAAGTTTATTTAAGTGTAGCCAATTTAGGAGTTAAGACAATACCAATTGTTTAGAAAGTCTTGAATATATTAAGCGGCTGGGAAAGCCTATAGCCTATCATCCGTCATCAAGTCTATTAACCCTGTGGTAATCACGGTCGTAAAGTTACACGGGTAGTCGCGGTGTATCTGTGAGATAACATGTGTTTATTTCAAGATAAAATAGACTTTTTATATATCATTTNATGAAGTGGAATAAAGTTAATAACTGTTAACTTTAAATAGGCTAAGTGGAATAAAGTTAATGACTGTTACCTTTGTAATGTATAAAAATAAACTTAATAACTTTTAACTTTGTAATGTAAAAAAAAGTTAACTTTGTATTGGAATTAAAAAATTATATGGAAAGAATGTATACTACCACCACCATTGGATTTTATAAGTGTAATAAAAAATGCATACCACCACAGGATTATATGAGTGTAATAAAAAATATTAAAAAAGATGAGAATTAGAGTAAAGGAAATTTAAAAGGTTCAAATCTAGCTGTATATGAATAGGACATATCCCCTACATCTTATAAAAAGTATGAGATACAATAAAAATAAAAAAATTCATAAGTACAATTTAGTATACTTTATTTTAAAAGTACACAAATGGAATAAAGTTAATAACTGTCAACTTTGTAATGTATTAAAAAAATGTTAATAACTGTTAACTTTGTAATGTATAAAAATAAAGTTAATAACTTAACTTTGATGAAGTGGAATAAAAAAAAGTTAATAACTGTTAACTTTGTAATGTATAAAAAAGTTAATGACTGTTAACTTTGATGAAGTGAAGTGGAATAAAAAAAATAAAAAGTTAACTGTTAACTTTGAATAACTGTTAATTTTGTAATGTATAAAAAAGTTAATAACTGTTAACTTTGATGAAGCGAAATAAGAATTAAAATAATGTCTAACTCAAATTCTTAAAAACCATTCTAGGGGCAATTTAGAATAATAGCTATTTTTTACATCCCTTTTTTTTGTTAGAAAATCAACAAGAATTTGGACTTTTACATTAATCAAGAATCTTTCATGATTCTTATAAAAAAAGTTTACAAGACTATAACTTGTATTATAAAAGAAATTATAAAGAAAAAATAATGAAACATATTTTATCGGATTTTTAAGAATGTAATGTCCATAGCTGAGACACATAATACCATCTGGTAAAATATATTTATTGTCGTCTAGAGGACAAAGAGCTTTCTTACAATTTTTATAAGTGAAGAGTTAGTTCTATCCGATTTTATAGTAACTACATTTTAGTAGTTAACTATTTTAGTAATAGTGTATGCTACTTTATTTACATAAATCTTATTCCTCAATCCAATGAACTATGTCATGATTTCTCCTTTATTCTCATCCTTCATAAGGCCAAGTACTAAACGATTCAATCCAGGGGTAATGTTGCACATATTATTTATTGGATAATTTGCAGTATCAAAGTGTTTACTAAATTCAGGATCGGTCATGTCATGATACACAATCTTTGTACATATTTGATACTGAAAGGAGTCTGTATCATG
Source organism: Euperipatoides rowelli (assembly GCA_003024985.2). Taxonomy (NCBI): domain Eukaryota; kingdom Metazoa; phylum Onychophora; class Udeonychophora; order Euonychophora; family Peripatopsidae; genus Euperipatoides; species Euperipatoides rowelli. The sequence continues at coordinate 4,023 of PXIH01S0079100.1, forward strand.
ATAGAGGACCTTTAGTTTCCTTTGATATTTAGATACCATCACATTGTAATGGAAACCATAGACTTTGAATTTACTCAAGTCTAAGATTGCCAATCCAACGTAAATGGGTTTATTAAAAATAATTCCTTCTCCGTAAAGATGTAAAGGGGCCAGACTTTCGGCAAAAATAGTTGTTGATTTAAAGCTGGCTTTAGAAATTTTTAAGGCTCTTAAATGACCCACACAAGACTATATTTTGTTGGTTACATACAGATTCCATAGTCTGACAGAATTGTTCATTAATTTGTATAAATCTCTTCCGAAATTTTCAGTGGCATTCTGTCTTAATTTAGTGTTGAGAACAATATATGATTTCAACCAGGGTCGTTGGAAGAAGCAAACACATTGAGTACTTTATTAAGTACAAGACAGAGCTATAAATACAACTGTAGAGTTCTATAATGAACTACATATTTCCTTTTAGGATTCAGTGTAGTTAACATTTTTTAAACTCTACTAGGTCTATAGTTATTACCTAAATAGGGTGATACCNAGTTCTTATCCACTACCTCACTAAATGGAGCTAGTGGGAACTCATTATGAGGATCATGAAGTTCATCTGGGTAATCTAAGTCTACTTCTAAGATGTAGCCTGAATCTGCATNTTTAGGATGAATTAAAAAATCAATAGTAACAATCTCATCATCAGTCAACCACACAAAATTATTTAAGGGGAGGGGTTGGGTCATTGACCAGCAATATAAGTTATTGACATCAAAATATAGCAAATAACTTATATCCTGGTCCTTATCATAGTTGAGCATGTAAAGGTTGTTTGCTTTTGCGTAGTGGTGGGACACTTGGGATATGCTGCCATATATCCCACGTTTGATGAACATGATCATGTCATACTCTTGTAATAATTGTAACTCGACTTCAGTATACTTTAACATACTACTCCAAGATAATCCTGGAGAGGCAAAGAAGTGGGCTTAAGATGCTTTTGGCAGGACAGTCGAAACTGCTCGAAAATATCTTCTAAAATTAAAATGTCACATTTTAAATACAAATCATTATACTCACCTAATGTCTGTAGATTAAATTTATCCCAGACATTACATGCATGATTTATCTGATGCCCACTGAAATGTGGGTGTCGGATAAATCCGAATAGAATTTATTCTGAGGCGGTAACTGTCGTTCTAAATACTGATCCATATGGTCGATATATTGGTATGGAAAAACTCCCTTTCTTAACCTTTGAGCGGTCGCGCTGTCGTAAATCTTACANATTAGCTAGAAATTAATTTTTAAAGGTGCAATGTGTATCTCACAGATACCATGACTACTGCAGGGTTAATCAAGACAAGGTAAATACGATGACAAACTCTGATTTTATATTGGACTGTTAATACTGGAATTTTTGAAGTTAGCTTAATATAAATATGGTGAAATGTTTATATAAAAAGGTGGTACTCCGACTACAGAAATTATTGTTTAGCCACTCATGTTTATTGAATAATTTATTTGCTTTTCAATTTTGACAGTCATATTATTTTATTAGAGATTTAAATTGATCGAAAAGAGATGAAAAGTTTTACAATACATATTTCTTTAAGGTTTAAGTTATAATAAAGAATTGACTATATTAAACAAAATTAGAGTAGAACAAATTAATAAATCGTAAGTATGAATTAAGAAATAATACTGTCTAAACATCCTAACTAATTATATATAAAAACATTATATACAAAAATGACCCCTATCTCACATACAAAAAATAGAAAATAAAAAAAAGGAATTATGCTTTGCTCATGAAATTTCCAAATTGCATATAAAAATTGACTTACTTTTAAAATTGTTTAGAGGATGGTGGGTACAGTCAGGGAGGTCATGTCTAGTTAGTAGGGAAATGTATCTTCAGCTTGAAATTGGGAAGAATTATTTTTTTGTAGAAACATTGGTAATTTCACAAAGATTAAGTTACATAAAATAAGCTATTGGAATGGGAACGCATTATGTATAGTGTTCAATCCAAGAATTTTTAAAAACGCTAGGGGTGTACGTTGGGTTAGATGTCAGAATGCGGTGTGAGAAATGCATGAAAAATATTTCCGTTATTTTTTATTGACACTAACAAGCTACGTAGTTGATGACTTGACTGATAGGAATATTCTACTTACAGGTGGATGGAAGGATGATTAGAGTTCATGAAATTAAATTGACTGAAAATTGGTTTGTTTCTTGGATTGAATTAAATTTTTAAAATTAAAGTTCAGGAAAAAGCTGGAATCATGAAATTGAAAGTTCTTTGATTGATTGGAAATGGAATTCTGATTAAAAATTAATATCGATTAAAACTGTTGATCTTCTGCTTGACAAATAGAATAGACTGTTAGTAGTGACACAGTTTATCTACAGGATCGTAGATATTTCTACTGGCTTCTTTCTGATTTTCTCATCTTCATCTCCTCAATCAGATCATTGAAGATTAGAGTCGGCAATCCGTTGGAGAGACTGGGAAAGGGCTGAATGTGTGGCGTACCTGTCCTCAATTACTCTAGTGCGATGAGTGCCATCATGAATTTTTCTTCTTCTGTGAAACTCCGTTCTTCTTGTGGCATATTTGTTTTGAATAAAAATTCAATTTGACTTGAATTGAAATTGATTTTTGAATTTGATACAAAGTGATTAGAATGGACATTATATGAAATAAACTTAATCTTGGATGGTGGAGCCACTTGGAAGAAAAATCAACTTGCAGTATATCTATATATTAATACGTGAAGGGAAAACTTTGGATCCCTTTTTAAGCATATTGGGTGCACGGAGCAGTGTGAGATTTGGTAGAGTTAAAGTTTATGTGGAGAGGGAGTGCAATGAGCTAAAATTTAGAAAAAAACTTAAAACATTCATTGTTTAGCGTTGTGGCGGCTTTTTACAAAGGAAATTTTTTTATTGGTCGAATTTCGACCCACACTGGATTACTAGTAAATATTATTTCTCTAGATTTTATTCTTGAGAACTGGTAAGTTATAGTGAAAATTTGCTAAGTTTTTGATCGTTGAATTATTTGCAGTGACTTGATAAATTTAATTTGATAGAGAAAAATACGTGATATACTAGTTAATGACAGGACTACTACTCTTTCCTAATATAGACCATAGAATAAATAGGTTCTGTTCAGCATTCTTCTAATCCTGAATTACTTTCATTTAACTGTCTCCTCTTTGCTAGGTATATGTTAAATAACTTGCGTTGACTTCTCCCTCTCCTCTTCCTACACTTCTCCTCTTAGCTAGGCGTTAAAGTTAGTTGGAGTCAGGAGTGAGTGAAAAAATTGTCTCACAAATTTTCGGAAAAATATTATTGAGATAATGAGCCTCAGAACACAGTTCCGAGAAATTTTACAGTAAGAAAGGGGGGGGGGGTACAAAACTTAGGTCCTTTTGAGTAACTTGGCTAAATCTTATTTGTTGTAGTATTATGAATACTGGAAAATTTACTTGTAAATATTAAAATTTAAATATTCTAGAAAACTGATGAAGCAAGTGAATGTAGTTGAAATAAATCTCTGAAGTGTAAATTGTTGAACAAAGGTACTCATAAAAATGTACAATATGATTAGCTGACTGGTAGGAGATCAAAATGGACTTCAAAGCTAGGTGATTAGAGTAGGTGAAAAATTATAGTCGAGAAGGGATATAGTGAATAGCTGTCAGGATATGGAGTACAATATAATAAATGCTAACTAAGAAATATTTCATGGCAAATGCATTCACAATTTATAAAAAAAAATGAATCAAATAAGCAAGATAATATTTCAATGAGCAAAGTCAACCCAACAATTAAAACTGGAATTTGATATTTGAATTTATTAATATTAATTTAACATGACATAATGTTTATAAGTTTATTTAGTTTCTTTTAATTGAATTGATTTTAAAAAAAAATATTAGGATGACCCAGATCTGAAATCACCATTTCCTTCTTGTATTTAATTAAGCATAACATTGGCCAATAATAACATTGATTTCAAGAACAAGGTGTAGAGACTTTAAAGCCAGCATCCTTGGAGAAATGCTATATCCTCAATCTTAAAAAAATTCAGTTTTGCTTACAAATATAAATACAAATACAAATATGTCGGACAACAACAGACTATAGTCCAGCGAGGTTGTCCCTAGTCCTAATCTTTTTTTTTNTTAAAATAAAGCTATGTGTAGCCTTGTTAGGGAAATTTCATTTTGTGATCTTGAATTGTTTTGGATCTAATCTTTCAGGCAAGCTAGCTAAGCTGGAAAGTAGAAACCTATAACTATCCAAGAATCGTAAAAATACTTTTTTACCATCATTACACACAACTTCTTTACTTAATGAAATGTATATCTCCTCGGTTTGAGGGATTATAGATAGTTCTCCAGGATACTTGGTTAATGATTTCACAAAAAGATGGGCATCATATTTAGAATAATTATGGAAAATCACAGGTATGAATTTTGGTTACTTATATCATAAGTTGCAAGTATTACAAAGCGGTCCCCGATACTCCCCTGAGATATGATCATGAGCTCTAACTTTATAATCTGTCATCAGATAAAACTCACATTCACAAAGGTAACAATGACTAATATTGTCAAAGTCCGCTTGTTGTTTCTTGCTTATATTCCTTTGTACAATTATTTTCATATACTCATAGTATATATATGCTGAGCGTCTTTATAGAGATTATCAATAAAATGACTGTGTGCTTCTTTACCCCTCTATTAAACTAATTTTTCTTTAGATCTAGGATCTTTTTTAAATTATTTTTGATTTTAGTACGTATTTTTAATATAATAAGCATATGATGTACATAGGGATATGTTTATGAAGTATATTGGGGTCTGTGGATTTCTCAAGCAGGCATTCAAAATCAGCTTAAATAACAAAAGGAACGTTATGACAATGCTTGTATTCTTTAAATTTTAATATATTACTTTCATCATTTGGGAGCACTATGTGCACAGTTTTATTTTTTAAACAGAACAATTGGTGTTTATCCAATAAATCCTGATGTCCATAGTGTCCCAAACAATTACAGCAAAAAATGTACCTGCTTGATATTTAGTGACTTGGGGTTTCAAAAGCCTGCTTAAGTCTTTGATGCAAACATAATGTGATGTAGTATGATTTCTAATAAATAATACATCCACAGACCTAGGATAAACAATTTCAGGATTCATATACCGTGGAAATAATTTTTTGTCGTCAATGACTCCGATAACTTTGACAGAAATCATATTTTGTTTTTCAAATTTAGGAATATCTGTCAATACTACCAGAAAAGGAATATATTTTAATTTTAAATCTCCGAAATGACGTTCATAGTGGGATGTGTGTTATTAGGGTAAAGTGTATGGTAGAGCCCTGCTAGAACACTCCAGGCAAAACATTTCTCATCATCTGGGTTTGGTACATTGATTGATACAAGCCATCTTTTTTTTTTGATATACTGTGTCAAGTCGATATAGGATGAACCTTTTAAAATATCACACATGTTCAAATATAACTTGAGAAATAAGATCGATAATAACACCCAACCTGAAACTTTATGGGTGAGATTATCAACCTCTTTCAAGAGAGATGTGAACAAGGACTCTAATATCTTATGTAAAAATTTACCCCTAGTAATTAAAATATTTTTAGTTTTAAATACAAATATACAGGTATCCTCACCTCTTTTGAATATACAATGTAATTTTAAATTGACCTTAAGAGTATCATGATTATTTAAAACTTGAATAATTTTGCTTTTAAGGCAATGTTTAGTTTTTTCAGAACTATTTTTATGTCTTTAACCTCATTTGACGGAGGAATCTCCAAGTCTGCAGGTGACAACGGATGGCCGTCTCTACTTGGAAAAGTTTGACTCTTCTATCGTCATTTGAACCATCCGAGTCTAGTGACTCATCATCGGAATCAACATCAGAATTATTTGATGGTATATTTTTAATTTCATCATCGTCGATCAAACCATCATTATCATCAGTATCAGAATCATAAATATTAACATGGGGAGTGGGTACATCACTATGATTTGGGGAATGGAGACGTGAAGGACCGGGCTGTGGTGAAAAATATTTTGGTCGAGTACCCCCTAACTGGCGGGACGAGATACCAGAGATGGTGAAAGATCCGATGAATCTTTTTCCATCTGTGATATGTCCGAGTCGTCAGTTAGGGTGTAATCAACCAAAGGCTTTTTCACTATGGGTGAATCTAGTGATGTATCCCTGCCTTAACATTTTAAAACTTGAGGTGAATTTATAATAATAGGTCTGACACTAGACCTAACACTAAGATTTGATGAAAAAACACCATTATTTGATGGAGGTGTTACGCCACTAAGATCGGGTCGAAGTGAAAAATCTCTCGGTCGAGTACCCTCTAGCTGACAAAGAGGAGATATCACAGATGGAATAAGATCCGATGAATCTTTTTCCATCTGTGATATCTCTGGTTCATCAATTAGAGCGTAATCAACCAAAGCTTTTTTCATAATGGGTGATTTAAGTGGTGTATCCCCAACCTTACGTTTTAAAATTTAATGTGGATTTTTAGTATAAGTCTTAGCATTAGAATTTAAAATTTGTGGTGGTGGTACATTAGGTAATATAATATCTTATTATTTTATTAGGATTTATAATTGGTGGAATGCTAGACTTAATATTTGGTTTAATAGTAGCTCTAACACAAGGACGTAAAACTTTTACATCTGACGGTAATACACTAGGGTTATGAATAGATTTAAGCTGTGATGGTATTCTAGTCTTTGCAATTACTGGAGAAATAAAATTTTTACTACTAAATGTAACTCTAGGATTCAAAACTTTAACATCACTTGGTAATACATAAGGTTTTGTAATATGAAGCTGTGATGGTATAGTAATACTTCTTACATTAATAACAGGTTTAATACTAGACTTTAAAATTGGAATAATATTAGCCTGTGTAGCTTTAGATTTAGAAATATTTTTAATTTGTTTTTCAAAACCAGGGGGTGGGGGTAAAGTTTTGTAAGAATTCATTTCTGAAAAATTATTTGATACTATGAGTATAGAATTAATAAATTTTACCTTGTTTGATTGCTTTCTAGTATTAATTTGATCCATGTTTCTTCCAATCACTGGAGATACTGTAAGGTAGTAAAGTTGGTTGCTTGTTAAAACTGTACTTTGAAAATTGACTTATTTTTATAATTTGAAAAAAAAAGCTCTCAATGGTAAGCTGTGCTCTTAATGAAAATTAATATAGTAATGATTTAGAGTGGGGAAATCAAAGTCTTTTATAACCTCTGAAACGATCTAAGATAAAAAAAAATCAATCATTCTGACCTCTGAACATTCCCTGTAGATAAAGATATAGATTAAGATAGTTGAGAAATGATGTCATTTTACATTTGTATAACATTTATAGAAGGGATTATACTTTGACAAGTAATAAATACCCAAATTTAGAATAATTATGTTTTGGTATTACAATAAAAATAATTATACTTCAGTATTTTAAAAAAATAAATGAATTAAAAAAATTTGCACTCGATATGATTTCAACTCTGTACATTCCAAGTAGATTAAGATAGCTAAGAAAATGATGTCATTTTACATTGTATAACATTTATAGAAGGGATTTCTACTTTGACTAGTAATAAGATAAAATAAGTAGTCAAATTTAGAATAATTATGTTTTAGTATTACAATAAAAATAATTATACTTCAGTATTTTAAAAAAATAAATAAATTAAAAAAATTAATGAATTAAAAAAAATAAATGTATTAAAAAAATAAATGAATTAAAAAATAAATGAATTAAAAATATATGAATTAAAAAAATAAATGAAAAAAATTTTTTGACTCGGTATGATTTGATCTTATATCCTTCGGAGTGAAAAGTCAGTGCTTTATTCACCGAGCCAATTTGGATTCTTATTGATTTCTATAAAATTTTAGTTCTACATAGCTACTAAATGTATCTGCACATTATGAGTTAACTATTTTAAACAAAATTTATAAATATGGGAACATAAATACATAGATTTATAATTAAAAATAAAAACTATAGTTAATATTATAAATGCATATCATTTAACTTATGATTTCAATTGTATTTTTAAAATAATAATAATATGGAATTGTAATGTTTCGTTACGGCCATCATTGATAAGAATGATAATGAAATACTGAAAAAGCTATAACATGGTTATTTGTTATATTCTTATTTTTTAATGTATTATATTTAAACATTTTATGTAATATAAACTTGAAAAAATAAAACATTTTAAAAATAACTTTCAAGTTAGAATTTCTTTTGTCGATATATTATTTCTAAATTTTTTATTGATATAATCGCTAGAGCTAATGTCATAATGACTTCATTCTGCTAAAGTACAATGTTTAAAAGATTAGAGATTAGTCAGGGTGTATGGATTAATAGGACCTCTAGGTATATCTATTTGAAATAAAGATAAGATAAAGATAATGATGTCTTAAAGTATTGAAGGATATAATATGATTATTTCAATATTCTTTTAATATTATATTAAAATAAAATAGATACCATATATTGTTTACATTAGAATTTATTAGAATTAATGATTTGTAAAAATTGAATAAACGCCCCGAGCTACATTTTTATTACAATCTCATGTACAAAAGTTATTATATTTTTTTCCTTTTCAAATCACTTTATAAACATGGCTAACTAGTAGAGTATAAATTGATTTGAAATTGTATTAAATGTATACAAGAGTGGATCAAAAGAGCATTGATGCTGTGTGGACAATACAGCAAGGTGAGTTGGGGTTGGGGGTGTGAACATTCAAAGGTGTGAAATGTTTACTTCTAAAGTTGGGTGTTTGAGATCCACACATTTACCTTTTCTTATTCGGATAGATGAGATATATAAATTACAAGTTCTCGTTTTAGTATTTTTATATAGACCGGAAGTGATGAGATGTCACATAATTGGGAACTTTAAATATTTGTAAATATACTGTATAGACTAAATTAAAAAAAAAAATACAAGTTTTATATAGTGAATTTACATATTTATTTGAGCATGTTAAAGATGATGTATCGAGCTGAAAATTTACAGGTATGATGTCATATATATCTCCTATGATCACCCAAAAATTGAGGTCCTGTGATGTCAGGGGTGGGTGTGGCAGTGTGATAAAAATTTGAAGTAGGTGGGGCATCTATCCCATCATGCATCATAATCTGTCCCATCATGCAGCAGAATTAGTGAGAATTAGAACAGGAATGAGAATGGGAATGAGAACGGGAATTCGAAAAATTAGAAGTAGGTGTGTCATCTATCCCATCATGCATCATAATCTATCCCATCATGCATCATAATGCGAGTGAGAACGAGAATGAGAATGAAAATGGGAAAGAGAATGGGAATGATAACAAGAACAGGAATGAGAATGAGATGTCCCATCATGCATCTTAATATGATGTCATAGGACCATATATGGGCATAAAAATGAGAACAAGAGTGAGAATGAGTACAAGAATGAGAATGAGAGTGAGAATGAGAATGAGAACAAGAATGAGAGTAAGAAGCAGAGTGAGATCTACCATCATGAATCATAATGTGATGTCATATGCCCATATTTGGGCATAAAAACAGCCTAAACCTACAAAAACAAAACAGGAAGTCAGCCATCTTGGATTTTCAAATTAAAAAATTTGGCCGCCATCTTGAAAAGACCCGCATTGGTCTATAAACGCTGTATTCTANTGAATTTAATTCTACATTCTTTATTCAATGAAATTACTGTGAGTATGAATGATACTATCATCTCCCATACAAATCCTTACTACCCTTACCAAGCATTCATCAAAACCTTATTGAATTATGGAGAAGATGCTATCACTACACAACTTACCAATGCTTTATTTTTTAAAGATACTGCTGAACATATGGATGCTACGGATAAAAGTAATGATGTTTTTTATGAAACAAAGTGATTTTTTTAATTTAAGTCAAAGTGTAGATCTTATGGGACCTATTCATAGTAATATTTTATTTCAATCCAAATATTAATTGAATGGTGTAGCTATGAAAATACGATTGAATAGAAATAGAAATACATTTTGTTTAATGACAAGTGAAGTTGCCAAAGCATATAAAATTCAAATAGAAGAATGTAAATTGTATGTTAGAAAAGTTATCATCTCCCCATCGGTTCTTCTAGGTCATGCCCATGCATTACTTAAAGGAACAGCAAAATATATGATGGATCACACCATATGTAAAACAATCTCCATACCTGCAGGCATGCATAACATTACTCAAGATAATTTATTTTACGGACAAATTCCTAAAAATCTTGTTCTAGC